>JANUWF010001264.1:600000-818207 GCA_026120185.1 Voacanga thouarsii | reverse complement strand
AGTGTTTCCGCTTTCTAAGGGAGCTATGCTAAAGCAAACATCCAAGTCATGTTTCCCATGGCCCTGGATAATTTAGACCATTCGGACAACCACAAGGGGCGATATAGTGCAGAAACGATCTTGTATAAGTCTGTCTTAACTAACTAGTCACACATACCCAACATGCAAGTATATTGGCCCTACGATAGAACCTCAACTACAGCAAATCAAAGTATATGCTTCCAGCTTCGCTAGACCACCAACTCATACTCAAGTCGTAGAGTACTAGTCCAGCTATAGCAGTAGTAGTCTAGGTTTCTACCATATAGTACTTTGAGAAACCATTACTACAGATCGTGTTCTACGTATTCGAAATACGCTTATGTCATGAAGTGAGTGGACTACCCATGGCTAAAGGTAAGCCATTCCCCATTTGGAATTCATAACATAATAACCTAAACATGATGAGGTTCCCAATCTCATCAATAGGTTAAGAACAAATGTTTATGTGTTAAATAACCCGTAATCCATACCTTACTGTGAAAGACCACCATTCACATGGATCACTTATTTGAACACAATGGGTCTGTTCCAAACGAAAATCGTTCACAAACAAAAAGTAAATTCACAAACAATTTCTGAAAATAAATTCTTTCATTAAAATATTCGATTTTACATCAGAAACCTAGTCTAAGAGGGCATACAATCCAACAATTTCAACAAATCTAATGGTTGGATCAATAATTTGAAGTGCCTATCTTTGTAAATACCATAGGTTTTTGGTATTTTTGTAGATATTTTTTGCTGGATTACATGAAAGAGTATACCCGATTATCTTCAAATTTTATCATACCACTTTTCCTAGTAGTTTCAACAAATCTAATGGTCAGATCATTGATTGAAAGTGCCTATTTTTGTAAATGCCTTAGGTTTTCGGTCTTTTTGTAGACATTTGTTGGATTGAATGCCAAAATATATCCGATTGTCTTCAAATTTGGTAATAACACTTTTCTTAGCAATTTCAACAAATCTAACGGTCGGATCATTAATTTGAAATACCTATCTCTGTAAATGTCTTATGTTTTCATATTTTAGTAAACATTTGTTGCATTACATGCCAAAATATATCCAATTATCTTCAAATTTGGTCGTATCACTTTTCTTAGAATTTAACACAAATCTAACAATCGGATCATTAATAAATGCTATCTGTCTTTGTAAATACTTTAGGTTTTCGATTTTTTCGTACACATTTGTCGGATTGCATTACAAAATATATCTAATTATCTTCAAATATTACCATAACACTTTTCCTAGCAATTTAAACAAATCTAACGATCGGATCATATATTGAATGTGCCTATCTTTGTAATTACCTTAGGTTTTCGATCTTTTTGTAGACATTTGCTGGATTGCATGCCAAAATATATCCGATTATCTTCAAATTTGGTCATAATATTTTTCTAGAAATTTCAACAAATCTAACGGTCAGATTATTAATTTGAAATACCTATCTTTGTAAATGTCTTAAGTTTTCAAATTTTTGTAGACATCTGTTGCATTCCATGCCAAGATATATCCAATTATCTTCAAATTTGGTCATAACACTTTTCATAGCAATTTCAACAAATCTAACGGTCGGATCATTAATTCATACTCCCTGTCTTTGCAAATGTCTTAGGTTTTCGGTTTTTTCGTTGACATTTGTTAGTTTGCTTGCCAAAATATATCCGATTATCTTCAAATTTTATCATAACAGTTTTCCTAGCAATTTAAACAAATCTAACGGTCGGATCATTAATTGAAAGTGCTAATCTTTGTAAATGTCTTATGTTTTCGGTCTTTTTGTAGACATTTGTCGGATTGCATGCCAAAATATATCCAATTATCTTCAAATTTTGTCATAACACCTTTCTTAGTACTTTCAACAAATCTAATAGTCGGATCATTAATTTGAAGTTCCTACCTCTATAAATGCCTTAGGTTTTCAGATTTTTGTAGACATTTGTTGGATTACATGCCAAAATATATCCAATTATCTTCAAATTTTGTCATAACACTTTTCTTAGCAATTTCAACAAATCTAACGGTCGGATCATTAATTCATACTATCTATTATTGTAAACGCCTTAGGTTTTCGATTTTTTCGTAGATATTTGTTGGATTGCATCCCAAAATATATCCGATTATTTTCAAATTTTAACATAACACTTTTCCAAGCAATTTAAACATATCTAATGGTTGGATCATTAATTAAAAGTGCCTATCTTTGTAAATGCCTTAGGTTTTCGGTCTTTTTGTAGACATTTGTTGATTTGCATGCCAAAATATATCCGATTATCTTCAAATCTGATCATAATACCTTTCCTAGCAATTTAAACATATCTAATGGTTAGATCATTAATTGAAAGTGCCTATCTTTGTAAATGCCTTAGGTTTTCGGACTTTTCGTAGACATTTGTTGGATTGCTTGCCAAAATATATCCGATTATCTTCAAATTTGATCATAACATCTTTCTTAGCAATTTCAACAAATCTAACGGTTGGATCATTAATTTGAAGTTCCTATCTCTATAAATGCCTTAGGTTTTCAGATTTTTGTAGACATTTGTGGGATTGCATGCCAAAATATATCCGATTATCTTCAAATTTGATCATAACATCTTTCTTAGCAATTTCAACAAATCTAATGGTCGGATCATTAATATGAAGTTCCTATCTCTATAAATGCCTTAGGTTTTCAGATTTTTGTAGACATTTGTTGGATTGCATGCCAAAATATATCCGATTATCTTCAAATTTGGTCATAACACTTTTCTTAGCAATTTCAACAAATCTAACGGTCGGATCATTAATTTGAAATAGCTATCTCTATAAATGTCTTAGGCTTTCAGATTTTTGTAGACATTTGTAACAATGCATGCCAAAATATATCCAATTATCTTCAAATTTGGTCATATACCTTTTCTTAGCAATTTCAACAAATCTAACGGTCGGATCATTAATTCATACTGTCTGTCTTTGTAAATGCCTTAGGTTTTCAGTTTTTTCATAGACATTTGTTGGATTGTATGCCAAAATATATCCGATTATCTTCAAATTTTATCATAACACTTTTCCTAGAAATTTGAATAAATCTAACGGTCAGATCATTATTTCAAACTGCCTATCTTTGTAAATGCCTTAGGTTTTCGGTCTTTTTTGTAGACATTTGTTGGATTGCAGCCAAAATATATCAAATTATCTTCTGATTTGGTCATAGCAGTTTTCCTAGCAATTTCAACAAATCTAACGGTCAGATCATTAATTTGAAGTTCCTATCTCTGTAAATGCCTTAGGTTTTCAGATTTTATTAGACATTTGTTGTATTGCATGCCAAAATATATCCGATTATTTACAAATTTGGTCATAACACTTTTTTTAGAAATTTCAACAAATCTAACGGTCGGATCATTAATTCATACTCTCTGTCTTTGTAAATGCCTTAGGTATTCGGTTTTTTCATAGACATTTGTTGGATTGCATGCCAAAATATATCCGATTATCTTCAAATTTTATCATAACATTTTTCCTAGCAATTTAAACAAATCTAACGGTCAGATCATTAATTGAAAGTGATTGTCTTTGTAAATGCCTTAATTTTTCGGTCTTTTTGTAGACATTCGTTGATTTGCATTTCAAAATATATCCGATTATCTTCAAATTTGGTCATAACACTTTTCTTATAAATTTCAACAAATTTAATGGTTGGATCATATATTTGAAGTGCCTATCTTTGTAAATGCCTTAGGTTTTCAGATTTTTGTAGAGATTTAACTGGATTGCGTGCCAAAATATATCTACTTACCTTTAAATTTGTTTATAACATTTTTCTTAACCATTTCAACAAATCTAATGGTTGTATCATTAATTTTTAGTGCCTATCTTTGTAAATACCTTAGGTTTTTGGTATTTTTGTAGATATTTTTTGTAGGATTACGTGAAAGAGTATACCCGATTATCTTTAAATTTTATCATAACACATTTCCTAGCAATTTCAACAAATCTAACGGTCGGATCATTAATTGAAAGTGCCTATATTTGTAAATGCCTTAGGGTTTCGGTCTTTTTGTAGACATTTGTTGGATTGCCTGCCAAAATATATCCGATTATCTTCAAATTTGGTCATAACACTTTTCTTAGCAATTTCAAAAAATCTAACGGTTGTATCATTATTTTGAAGTGCCTATCTTTGTAAATGCCTTAGTTGTTTAGATTTTTATAGATATTTAACTAAATTGCGTGTCAAAATGTATTTGATTACCTTTAAATTTGTTTATAACATTTTTCTTAACAATTTCAACAAATCTAACGGTTGGATATTTATTTTGTTGTGCCTATCTTTGTAAATACCTTTAGTTTTCGGTATTTTTGTAGATATTTTGAAGGATTACGTGCAAAAGTATATCCAATTATCTTAATATTTGGTCATAACACTTTTTCTTACAATTTAAAAAAAATTGACAGTCAAATAATTAATTTAAAGTGCCTATTTTTATAAATATCTTTATAAAAATTGGTGTTTTCACTAATGAGATTTCTCGCTTTCAAATGAGATTGGTGGGAAAGCCTTTAATGACAAAGTTTTCCATTCACACTAGAGGTTATCATTTAGTGACAATCATTTTTTTTTGTCACTAAAGGTTTGTCTAAACAACATAAAATGTTGTCTCCAATTCTGTTATTTAGTGACGATCATTTTGTTATCACTAATATTTATTTTCACTAAAGCCCATTTCTCCAATGCTTTTCGTCACTAAATGCACATAAATAGTGACAAGAAAAATGTTGTCACTATAAGTGTACTATTTAGTGAGAAGACAATTTTTTGTCATTATAAGTGCTTTATTTAGTGACAACAGTTTCGTTTTAGTAACTACATTTTCTTAGTTGTCACTAAATAGATTTTTTGTTTTCAAATGAGATTAGTGGAAAAGCCTTTAGTGACAAAATTTAGTGACTACATTTTCTACTGTCACTCGATGTTATCATTCAGTGACAAGAGTTTATATTGTCACTAAAAGTTTGACCTTTACTGACAATGTTATTGTTTGTCACTAATTCTGTTATTTAGTGACAAGCTTTTTGGTGTCACTAATATTAATTGTCACTAAAGTCCATTTCTCCTATAGTGTTAGCATCCAAAATATTCATAAAAAACTTTGGAACAGTGTCAAAATCTTTCTGCCTATAAAATTGCCATTTTGGACTCATCTTTTAGATGCACCCTAGTCCGATCCTTAAGTCCAAAACTCTGAAAAATCTGGCAGCAAGGCACTTGTTGTTACTAGCCATTGTTGTCTTGCTTTTTGCTTCTATAAAATCTTTCAAAACTCGATTTTAAAGTAGATTTTTGTGCCATCTTTCTCAGAAACACTCTTTCACTCCAGATTGCAAAAATCTCCCTTTTTATTTGTGCTTCAAAAGTGAAATCAAATTCTTAAAATGGTAAAACGGTATTGGTGCTCATCTGTTTGCACATCTACTCAAAAAGTGTGGGCTATCTCTATTTTATTCTTATAATCCTTTTGTATATTAAGGTTGTAGTGTAAAACCTACTTGGAGTGAGCTTTGATTTGTGTTTGGTTGAGAGGTTTGGGTAAAAACAGGTGTGGTGATCCTCTTATGTAATTGGTATAGTCGAACACCATTGAGCTGACTGAGTTTTATGTTGATTTGGTTCAAAATCGTTAATTATGTGCTTAAGGTAGTGGATGTAGATTTTTGAGGATCGAACCACTATAAATCTCTTGTTCATCTTTCTTGCATTTATTTCTGAATGTTTGTGAACTTCATTGCACAAAGTTTTCAATCATTCAAAGAGACCTTTATAGTTCTCACCGATCAATCTTTACTATTATATTAATTGCACATCACTTGTCTCATATATTTAAGATCCTTAATGTCTCTTTAAAGCTGCACAAAATTCTACTTTTTATGACCTTTATACATCATGATCTATAAAACAACAGGAGGATTTCGAAAATTAGATCTTTTTGAAAAACTGATTAAATTTTTCAAAAACCTTATTCACCCCTCTAAGGTTTTTCAATTGGTAATAGAGTGCTGGTCTACACTTCTTAGGTTAAGCAACCTTGTGGAAAAGATTCTTATGGAAAATATCTCCTCGCTTCCCTATATAGAGGGATTCTCGACAAATAGACCTCCCTTGTTTGCTGGGATCAATTACACATTCTGAAAAAATCACATGAAGATCTATACATGCTCAATAATTTTGAGCTGTGGAATCTGATTGAAAAATGAGCATATGTTCCTTTTAAAAGTGTTGAAGGTCAAATTGTTCCCAAACACAGTGACGAATATGATGCTGAAGATAATGCCAAAATTACATTGAATTTTCAAGCTATGAAGATTCTATGTTATGCCCTTGATGCCACTGAATATAATAGAGTAAGTGGCTATGATTCAGCCCATGACATGCGGAGATTACTTGAAATCACCCATGAGGGGACAAATCAAGTGAAGGAATCGAAGCTGGAACTTTTGATTCATGACTATGAATTATTCACTATGCAGCCTAATGAGAGCATAATCGACATGTTCACCAGATTCACAAACATTGCAAATGGGCTTAAGGCTTATGGGAGAAGCTATTCTCTTGGCAAATAGAATAGAAAAATTCATAATGCCTTGCCAAGGAGCTGGTAGCCTAAAGCTTTGGCTATGGAGGAATTAAAAGATTTGAAAACCTTATTCACTAAAGAGCTAATTGGATTTCTCTTAAATCACAAAATGAAACTCAAAAGGTTTCATGAATTTGATGACAGTGATAAAGGTAGAAGAGGAACATCTTTGAAAGTTGTTGATGATGACGCCAATAGTAATCAATCCAATAGTGATGATGGAATTGAATTGGATGCTGAAGAATTGGCCATGATTGCCAAAAAATTCACAAAAGATGTTCAAAAAAGGAAATTTCAGAAGAGGTAAGAAGGTTGAAAAGAAGAAGGAACAAACTTCATCTTTCAAGTCTCAATGCTATGAGTACAAAAGTACAGAACACTTCATTACTAACTGCCCAATAGTCAAAGTGAAAGAAGCCAATATGCTCAAAAACAAATCAAGGATTTGAAAATAGAAGAAGGAAAAAGACTAATGGGAATTTGGGATCAAAATGAGTCTGAATCTAAGAAAAATGAAAAGTCTAAAAATGAAACAGTTCATGGAAGTAGAGGATAAGGTAAACTCTTCCCCATATAACCTTGTAGATGAATTGCATGATTCTACGTGTGATAATAGTGATGATCCAAATGAACGACTCATTGATATTTTTGTGAACTTAAAAGACTATCAAGAAGGAACAAGAAATGAAAATCAATTCCTTATCAAATGAGAATGACAATCTAATAAATGAGAACAAAATTCTTCTTGACTCCATTTGCTGCTCGAATGTTGAAAAAAAAAATTCATTTCTACCTTCTTGAATTGTTTAACACTTGAGAACAAATGTTTGTGCGATAAAGTCTCATCTCTAGAAATAATGATTGGTGATTTTGATGATATGAAAATGAAAGTTGTGATGTTTCAAAAACACAAAGAAGCCATGCATGTGTGAGCTAACACTAGCAAATAATAATAATAATAATAATAACAACAACAACAACAACAACAACAACAATAGCAGCTGAAGAATAAAACAATACCTCTGTGCTTTGTTTGACTCTTCACCTATGAAGAAGCTGATGATATCACTGGAAAAAATCCCTCGGCTGATGATGTCTTAGGGATTGTCGAAGTATCCAGTTGAAACCTAGCAATCCTTCGACTCTTTTATGGCATGAATGCGAATCTCTTTGCTTTTCAGAATATTCTATGGCTCAATCTGTGTTGGTGAAACAACTCAGCAGAGGAATTATCCTTCTTGATCCTTTTCTATTAATTAGCAAAATCAAGAAATCTAAAACGAAAAAAGAATATGAATGAGAGAAAGAAGAAGAACAAGGCACAATTTGTTTTTTCCTTTGTGTCATGTGTTCTATGAGAAAAAACTCAATCCCTAAATACACGACTATTCACTCTCATCAAATAACCAAAACCCTGGTGTTTTAATATTTTAAAACATCCGGAGGCTATCAATAGAAGTGTGAAACCCCACCAAAAGCGAACCCTACAGTAAGGGGGCCGGGATGCATATCATATTATTTTGCATGAATATATATATATATATATATATATTGAATGATTTTATGTGCTTTATAATTATGACTTATATGCTAAAAGGCTTAGTTATGCTTATTGAGTAGGAAGGGTAAAATAGTAATTTTGCTTGAAGTCAAAATAGGAAGATAGCTTGAGGATTGAATAAGAAGAATATTTGAGAGAGAAAATAAGAATAAGAGTTGTTGTGGTTTAGTGGTTAGAGCTTTAGAATTAATCTATAAGGTCATGAGTTCAAATCCCATCATTTAAGTTTTTATCATGATTATTTTAATTTAAGGTTGGATTTTCATCTCTTGCATTCCATAAGTAAAAAATAGGAGTGGTGTCCTAGGGGAGACATGAAGGGAATGCCCCAATCCTATTCTTATGTCCTAAAAAGAATTCTTGAGGGATTCATGTCCTTTTATTCCCTAGCTTACCCTAAACTCTTTACCAGTTAAATTTGTTCAAAATTTATCCAAATATATGTTTGGAGGAAAAACATAGTAAAATTCAGCAAGGATTCTTGGCCTTTGAAATTTCGAAAATGATTCTTAGAGGTTGGAGATTGGACTGAAAATAGGGAAGGAGTTAAAGAAGGTTTCGAAGAGAAATTAATCTCAATGGTTGTGCCTTCAAACTCCACTCCATAGTGTTCATATCCTCCATGAAAAGAATTTGAAAGTTTTCCAGATTCTTGAGCAGCGTAGTCTTCGAATATCTTCGCCATCTTTCTTACTCAATTGCTACCAGACAAATGGCTAATTTATTCAGCTTGAAGGCTGAAATCCTTTTGCAAAAATCGGACTGCACAAAGATGTGCAAACTAGAAAAAAAAAAAAATTCTAGACAGTTTCGATGTATGGCAGCCGAAAATCAAAGCTATTTCTACTGCCTTCAAACAAGTAAATTACCTCTACATTTTCTCCATAATGAAGGCTGGGAACCAGCCTAAAAGGGATATCAAACACCTCTCAAAACCCTCTGTAAGTCGGCTGGAATATTGCAGAAAAAACTGTACAGAAAATTCTGCAACCATTCGAACCACACCCTGAAAAATTCCAGCCTTGTTCTCTTCAATCCTTGTCTGAAAACCACCTTCAAATCTCTGTAAGTGAATCCTTGTTCAGAAATGAAATGAACACCATTACCCCCCTCTACTTACCTTGCACAATCGGACCCCATAGCCACCCTTCATATTCCTCCTACAATCACTCCAATCAAACTTCCATTTGAAGTTCAAAAATTTCAGCATTTGCCCCATGAAAACACCCTTGGATTAGGCCTCATAACTAGAGATTCTTCTACCATTAAACTTAGGAATTTTGCCAGCCTTATAGCTCCCTCAACCCTCATTCATTTTAGCAAATCTCAGCAAACCAGTCGGCCATTTGTAGCTCCAAGAAACCTCCTTCAATCAAACACCATTAATAGATCTTCCCCCTGAAAACACTCAAAATTTTCTATTTGAATTTCAAACAATCAGATTTTTCTCTTCCTCCCTAAAATGAAAGCCAAATCCCTGAACTCTCTCAATCATTCGGGCAATCCACTTTAGAAAATTCGTCTAGAATTTACCTCTAATCCTGTCTATTTTCACTAAGAACATCAAGAACACACATTACCTTTCTTCAAGCCAAAGACCACTCTAAACACCTCCAATCCCTCTCAAAAACTCCAGAACATGCCTACATACCACCTAGAGTCCATTTCTAGAATTCACATCAAATCTTGAAAACAAAAATTTGCAATTGGATCAAAACCAGATTTTTCATTGAAGTCTCAAGAACATCATCAAGGTAACCAAGAACAACTTTTGTTCATCTTCTTCTTTCAACCCTTAACATGTTATACTAATTCTATATATCACTCTCTCACTCTCTCTCTCTCGGCCGAAATGGTTGCTACAACCATGGCTGTTTTCTTTCGCCACTCTTAGACAATTCAAGACCCTCAAGCGCATGGACCTTCTTAAATCCTCATCGAGATAATCGTCCACCAAGTATTTCTCCTTAACCTTTTTTTTTAATTATGAATTTATTTCTCTTGGATGTTGTTAGAGATAATATAATATGATTGGGGATTAAATATATTTTTATGTATGAAGGGGTTGAGATTGGAGCATGAGAGTGATTGATCATGATTAAGTTTTATGAAATTCTTTGAGAATCGATGTATGTTCATAATGTCTTAAGTGAGTATGAGTGTTTAAGCATGCTAGATGTTATGTCACCTTTGGTGAATAGGATTTTTATGTTCTTATTTTTATTGAAGCCATGAGTATGATTATGTTTAGTAGGAATTTGGTCATGTGATAGTAGGTATGGATTTAAGTCTTTGTTCTTGAATAGAATAGTTTGTTGATTGATGTTGGAGTATATGCTCATGAATCTTGTTAGCAATAGGAAAATTATGATCATGACCATGTTGATCCTAGGGTATTGTGATTAGCAAATTTTATTACCCTAACTAAAATTATTACTATGTTTTTCCTCTAAAGATATCAAAATTCTTAGGAAGTTTTGGAATTGGAGTACTAAATGAAATAGTGATATTTTATTAGCCAAATAAGTGATATCTCCTATTAATAAAATAATATATATATATATATATATATATATATAAATACATAAATAAAACCTTTGATATAAATGAATAAAATATTAATGACCTTGTGGACTATATGTTCATAAATATTATTTATACTTATTAATCAAAATTTAATAAAAGTTAGTTGTTGTTTTTTTAATGCGTATTGATTATTAATTAAGAGAGTAGTAATAATTTATTTTGCTACTTAAGAATTACCATTTATTAATATCAACTAGGACTTAGGATTCTTTAATAGTTAAACCCTAGTTTATTTATTAATAACAACACTTAAGATTTATTATTTGAAACTATAAGTTATTGGTAATTATGTTACAAACCCTAGTTATTTTAACTTATCAAACTAGACTTATTTTATAAAAGCCTTTATCATCTAGTCTTAATGCTTAGGACATTAGGGTCATGATTATAATTAGCTGAACTGGGATTATTTATGTAAGCGAATATAGCTTAAGTATAGCCTTATAACTTATGTTTACTCCAGGCGGGATTAGGTCAGCTTTGGAAGATTCTTGAGTTTGATCAAGCAAAGGATCAGGTAAGCCTCTGCATAAATTTATTTGAAGTCAAAAGGTTTCTATGGCAAGCCAAACGTGAAGTGTATGGACACTCATTTTGTAAAGTCAATTAAGGACTGTTTCCTTTTTATTTCAGGCAAGCAAATCATTTGAAAATTTAAAGAAGCAGTTTTGCAAATTCTAAAACTCTTTCTAAAACCTAACTTTGGTAAGAATTTTAGAAACCCTTAATTGTTATTTCCAAATAAAGCAATGTATTATCAGTTTTCTCCCAAGTGGGACAATCAATGTTGAGCACTCAATAAGGGTAGACTACTAGGACTAGTCTTTGAAGGGTTAAGGTAAGTCTCTCAGTAGGTGGCCACCTCTGAGGGGTGAGTCCTTGCTGGATAGGATGCCTGTCCAATAGTTCATGCCGGTCTGAGTTAGCAAGTTTCAGTCATGTGGACTGTGTGTTTTCAGAGTGGACAACCGGTAAGTTTGGGTGTAGAGAAGGAGTAGTATTTCACCCGTAGGCTGATCACCTACCTTTTGTCAGTCTGCACAAAGTGTGGCATTCTGACCGTTATGTGGTTATGGGGCCCAATGTGTGGTAACCCATGGCTACCCATTTGAGTGGTTGTATTTATTGTGCACATGTATGGTTTGAAGAGTAAAATGCCATCTTTATTTTTAACCTTATTTTTTGCTTGCCAGCACTTTCTCTTTTACTATTTTTACAACTTGCATACATGAATTGTTTTACCTTAAACACTCAAAGCACACACGGGATTGCTGATATATATATATATATATATATATATATATATATATATCTTATCACCATTTATGCCATGTTTTCAGGTCAATCCTGCTGTGGAGATGAGTAGCTAGATTTGTTGCCTACTTTGAAGACTTTATATTATTTATTTTATGTGTTGTTTTGAGAGATGATAGTAATTAATTTATTTTGCATTTGTTCCTAAATTTTTGGGTTGTAATAAGTTCAATTTTAAAGTATTGTCTTTATTTTCGTTTGTGTGACCTAGTTATATTGACCCTATGTCCTTTAGATGGGGCGACTTCCCCGACCCTGTTGGGCCTAGGTAGTGGGGTATTACAAGTGGTATCAGAGCCTAGGTTTAGGCAAATATTGATAGTATATGTTTTGTTCTATTAAGTTCAAATCTTTATCTAACTTGTCTTGTTCATGTTGTAGGATCGTTAGAATGCTTAGAACCGCAAGGAATAGGCATCAATGGCATCCTCCCATCCCTATCTACCTGGAAGCCTTACCAGTGCCTCAGCCTGCACCATTGCTAATTATTCCCTTGGATGATAGTAGTGACGATGAGGTCCAGATCATTAAGCCACCCCCAATACCTGTGATAGACTTAGTTACTGACAGCGAAGATAAGGAAATTGATATGGAATATGTTCCCCACCCTCTTAGTCCCGTAGTTGACTTGTCAGCTGATAGTGATGATCCGAGGGAGATAGATTATGAATCTCCACCTAGACCTTCCTTCATACTCCCACCCAACCTGGTTGAGACCGAGAAGAGTTCTAGGTGACCCGGGAAAGAACCAATGGATGTGATTTGCAAGTGGGGCTGGGATAGACTTTACTAAGAATTCTGGGGGATGGTTATGTGAGGCCGATTTTGAGGACTCCGATGAGAACTAGGGAGGCCTAGTGTTGCCATGATTAGGATGTTTATTTACAGCTTTCCAAAAACTTCTATGTTAAGGATTTTATTCCTGGTAATTGCTTTAATTTCAAATTTATACAAATAAGAGTACCTAGAGTACTCTAAGGTTTGAGAGAAATTTATATGCAATTCTTTATACCAAACTTGCATTTGATTTCCTTTTACTTAAATCTAAATGTGAATGCATGCTCAACTAAAATGATTTAAAGCTTGAATGCATAAACTCATTATTTGGGTATAGTTTAGAATGGCACCTAAGCGCCGTGTAGCCATATCAGGCAGAAGAGTTCCAGAAGCAGAACCTGTGACGCTGGAGGTTGAGATGACACAAATGCAGTCACCCAACCGGGGAAATGAGAGCGAGCCATATTTGGAAATGAGGTCAGAAGAACCTATTGGAGTGACAATAGGGCAAGCCTTCAGCAAGATGACCGAGATTCTTCAGACTTTGACTGAGCGTAGGAATCTAAGGGGAGAGGACGAAGCTTTGGAGTGGTTTCTAAACTTCCAATTGCCTATCTTCTTGGGAGAAGCCGAGCAGGATCAGAAAGCTGAACAATGGATAGAGCAGATGGAAGACATCTTCGCTATGCTTCAGTACACTGAGAAGCATATGGTAAAATTTGCAGCATTCCGATTGAGAGGCCTAGCTTGGGCATGGTGACAATGGGTTCAGGACGATTGGGAGATGATTGACCAAGATTGGACATAGACCAATTTTGTGGAAGCATTCAGAGCTGAGTATATCCCTCAGTGCATAGTTGAGAAGCAGGAAGATGAGTTCCAGAATCTAAAGCAGAAAAGCATGGTGGTAGCTTAGTACGTGGCACGGTTCACCTAATTGTCAAAGTACTGCAAAAGGCTGGTGGACACTGAGCAAAACAGGATAAGACAGTTTGTCAAGGGGCTAAGGCAAGAGTTGAGTAGGGCGTTGGCACCTTCTCCACCAATAACCTACTCAGGGGTGTGGATGTAGCCACCCGGACTGAAAATGAGGACTACAACAGAATGGCACAGAGACCTTTTCAGCTGCCAAGACAACCGCCAGGGACCTTTTAAGAGGCAGCAACCCAATAAGTGTCCCGCCAACCAGCAGTGGCAGAATCGGGGAAAGTAAGCTCAGACAGCACCGGTTGGTCCTACGTAAAATCTTCCATTATGCCGGCAATGTGGAAAAAAGGGCCATACAAAGAAAAATTGTTGGTCCAAAGGAGGTGAGTCGAATTGTTACCACTGCAGAGGCCAGAACTACCTGCGGAACGCCTGCCCTAAACTTCATTAAGTCGGGCAAGGAATCTGGCTCAGATCCCAGGGGCCAATTGAGCTAATGCCACGGGAGCATTCGGGAGTGGAGCGCAGAAGCCTCAGGTGAAAATAAAAGTTTTCGCCCTCAACCGGACAGAGGTTGGAGCCAATGCGGTAGTGGTGGAAGGTACATTTACTATCCAACGTTATTCCATTAATACATTGATAGACCCTAGATCTACCCATTCCTACTTAAATAAGAATTGTGCATATCATTTGGGTTAGGATGGAGTACAACTACGTTTTACTCTGTTGGTGAGTACGTCTTTGGGGAAGATGGTACAAGCAGATCGGTATATGTAAAATTGTAAAATTGAAGTGGGGAGAGAATGCTTGGAGGGAGATTTAATAATCTTAGCTGTTGAGGATTATGATTTGATATTGGGAATGGATTGGCTAGTGAAGCATGGGGCTAGAGTAGATTGTAAGAATAAATCGATTCAGTTCATTAGACCAGGATATGATGTATTGGAGTTCAATTGTAAGAGAGTAAATGAATTGAAGTATTTGATAGTTGGGGCTAAAGCCTGAAAATTGTTGAAGTAAGGATGTTAAGGATATATGGCTTATGTAATAAACAAGCTGAAGGACCAATGTACTCTAAAGGATACTAAGGTGGTAAGGGATTTTCCCGACGTGTTCCCTGCGGAATTCACTTCTCTATCTCCCAGCTGAGAAGTTCAGTTCACCGTTGATCTAGTTCCAAGAGCGGAACCGGTATCCTGGACTCCATATCGGATTGCACTGGCAGAGTTGAAAGAACTGAAGGAGCAGCTAGAAGAGTTCGTGAGGCAAGGCTACATCAGACCTAGCACGTCACCCTGGGAGCACCTATGCTGTTTGTGAAGAAGAAGGATAGGACTCTTAGGCTGTGTATCGACTACCGGGGCTTCAACAACATGACAATCAAGAATAAGTATCCCTTACCACTGATTGACGAGCTATTTGACCAGTTGCAAGGATCTAGTTGTTACTCCAAACTAGATTTGAGGCAAGGATATTATCAAGTGAGGATAAATGAGGAGGATATTCCCAAGATAGCCTTCAACACAAGATATGGTCATTATGAGTTCGTGGTGATGCCATTCGGGGTAACCAATACACCAGCGGTATTTATAGATTTGATGCATCGAGTGTTCCGACCCTACTTGGATAAGTTCATGGTGGTCTTCATCGATGACATACTCATTTACTCCAAGAGCCTGGAGGATCATGCAGAACATTTGAAGCTGGTATTGGAGAAACTAAGAGAGCACAAGCTTTTTGCCAAGTTTAGCAAGTGTGAGTTTTGGTTGGATAGTATGGCATTTTTTAGCCATGTGGTGACCAAGGATGGGATCAAAGTAGACCCAGTGAAGGTTGAACCAGTTTTAGACTGGAAGCAACTGGAGAACATCACTGAGATTCGAAGCTTCTTGGGGTTAGCTGGTTATTATAGGAGGTTTATTAAGGGATTTTCAACGCTCGCATTGCCTATAACCCGATTGCTCAGAAAGGGCGTACCATTTGTTTGGAGTGAAGAATGTGAGAAGAGTTTTCAAGAGCTAAAATGGAGATTAATGACAGCACCAGTGTTGAGTTTGCCAGAGGGAGATAAGTCTTACGCACTGTATACCGATGCTTCGATGGAAGGTTTAGGAGCAGTTTTGATGCAAGACCGAAAGGTGATCGCCTATACTTCTCGGATGTTGAGGCCTCATGAAGTTAATTACCCCACGCATGATCTAGAGCTGGCTGCCATTGTGTTCGCTTTAAAAAAATGGCGGTACTACCTGTATGGAGTAGAATATGAAGTGTTCACTAATCACAAGAGTCTGAAGTATATTTTCACCTAGAAGGACTTGAATCTGAGACAGCGAAGATGTATGGAATTTTTGGAGGTGTAACGTTGTCCAATCAACTATCGTCCCGGGAACGCCAACATTGTTGATGATGCTCTGAGCAGAAAAGTTAGCATGGCCAGGCTAAGGGTACATGAGGTTCAAGTGTTTCAGGATGTGTTGGATAGAAGAGTGGAAGTGCAAGGGGAGAAAATTATTGTTAACAACCTAAAGTTGATACCAGACCTAAGGCGGGAAATTATTGAAGCTTAGCAAAGTAATGAAGAATTTCAACTTTTCAAGGACAAAGAGCTCAAATGGCAAGGTAGTGAATTCTGGCTAGACGAAGTAGCAGTTTTGTATTTCAGAGATCGGTTGTGTGTACCTAAAGAGCACCAATTGAAGGAAAGAATTTTGGAAGAGGCGCATAAGAGCAAGTACACCATTCATCCGGGAGAGGTCAAAATATATCAGGATCTAAAAGGGGCTTATTTGTAACACCCCACTGCCTGGGCCCAACAGGGCTGGGGATGTCGCCCCGTCCAAAGGACAAGGGGTCTTTATAACTAGGTCACATATAAAAAAATAAAAGAAATACTTTAAGATTAAACTTATTACAACCCAAAAGATAAGTACATGAACAAATCCAAAATAAATTATTTGCTACATTCTCTCAAAACATCACATAAAGAAAATAACATGAAGTCTTCAAAGCATAGGTAACAAGTCTAGTTAATGACCTCCACAGCTAGATCAACCTGAAAACATGGCATAAAAGGTGATGAGATAAGAATCTCAGTAAGCCCGTGTGTGCTTTAAGTGTTTCAGGTAAAATCATTCATGTATGCAAGTTGTAAAAGTTTCACAAGAGCAAATGCTGGCAAGCATTAAATAAGTGTTGAAAATAAAGAGTGGTGTTTTGCTTCTCAAACCATACAGGTGCACAATAAATACAACCACTCAAATGGGTAGCCATGGGTTACCACACATTGGGCCCCATGACCAAATAACGGTTAGAATGCCACACGTTGTGCAAGCTGACAAAAGGTAAGTGTACGGCCCACCGGGTGAGATACTCTTCCATCTCTACACCCAAACTTACCGGTTGTCCACTCCGGAAACACACAGTCTACATGACTGAAGCTTGCTAGCTCGGACCGGTATGACCTACCGGACTGGCATCCTATCCAGGAAGGACTCACCCCTCAGAGGTGGCCACCTACTGAGAGACTTACCCTAACCCTTCAAAGACTAGTCCTGACGGTCTACCCTTATTGAGTACTTAACGTTGATTGTCCCACTTGGGAGAAAATTGATCACACATTATTTTATTTCGAAATAGCAATTAAGAGTTTCTAAAATTCTTGTCAAAGTTGGGTTTTAGAAAGAATTTAGCATTTTGTGTAAAACTGCTTGTTTGATTTTCAAATGATTTGGTTGACTGGAATAAAAAGGAAAAACAGTCCTTAATTGCCTTTACATAAGGAATGTCCATACACATCACATTTGGCTTGCCACAGTAAGTTTTGGTCTTCAAATAATTCCATGCAGGAACTTACGTGATCCTTTGCTTGCTCGAATTCAAAAGTCTTCCAAGGCTGACCTAACCCCGCCTAGGGTAAACACAAGACATAAGGTTATACTCAAGCTATATTTACTTACACAATGAATCCTAGTTCAACTTATTACAATCATGACCCTAATATTCTAAGCTTTAAGGCCAGATGATAAAGGATTTTACAAAATAAGTCTAGCTTGATAAGTTAAAATAACTAGGGATTGTAAAAATAATTGTTAATAAGTTACAGGCTCAAATAATAAATCTTGAGTGTTATTATTAATAACTTAACTAAGGTTTGAATTTTGAATAATATTAAGTCCTAAATAATATTAATAAATGATAATTTAAAAATAATGTTACTTAAATAAATAATAATTTTACAATTAATTTTTAATTAATTTTTTAATAGATAATAAAATAATTAGTAATAAATAAAATTAATAATAAATAAATTTTGTTAAATTTTGTTTAATAAATAGAAAACAAATTTAAATATGAATAATATTCATGACTATAGGCCTACAAGGTCATTAATATTTTATTTATCAATAGCATTTATATAAAAAGATCTTATTTAATTTTATATGAATGCATATATTATTTTTAATAAAAAATATTATTTATTTGACTAGTAAAATATCAATATTTCATTTAATACCCCATTTCCAAAGCTTCCTAGAGATTTCGAAATCCTAGAGGAAAAATATAGTAATAATTTTAATTAAGATACTAAAATTTGCTAATTAAAATAACTTAAGATCAACAAGATCATGATCATAATTTTCCTACTGCTAATAAGAATCATGAATATATTCTCTAACATCAAACAACATACTAATCCATTCATGAACATAGGCTTAAATCTACACATGCTATCACATGGCAAATCTCTACTAAGCATAATCATAACCATGGCTTCAATGAAGATAAGAACATGAAAATCCTATTCACCAAAGGTGTCATTTCATCTAACATGCTTTAACCATCCATAATTTTCTTAAGACATAATGATCATATATTGATTGACAAGAAAATTCATATAGCTTAAACATGATCAATCACTCTTATGTCCTACTCTCAACCCCTTCAAACGTATGCTTATACTCAACCCCCCATTCATATACTATTCTCCCTATCAACATCTAAGAGACATGAATTCAGAATTAAAAAGAAAGGTTAAGGAGAAATACTTGGTTGATGATTACTTCGATGAAGAGTTAAGAAGGTCCACGTGAATGAGGGTCTTGAATTGTCCAAGAGTAAGAAAACAGCCATTGTTGTTGATCAACCATTTCGGCCAGAGAGAGAGAGAGAGAGAGAGAGAGAGAGAGAGAGAGAGAGAGAGAGAGCATTAGAAAGGTATATCGAGAATTAAATGGAGGAGGATGAACAAGAAGATTGTTCTTGATTTACCTTGTTGATGTTATTGAGACCTTCAAGAAAAAGCTGATTTTGATCCGATTGAAAATTCTTGTTTGCGTGTTTTTGTGTTATAAATATCAGAAATGAAGTCTAAGGATTAAGTAGAAGTGATCTGGAGTATTTGAGAGTGATTGGAGGTGTTTAGAGTAGGTTTAGGCTTGAAGAAAAGTAGTGTGTGTTCTTGGTGTTCTGAAGAGAATTGAGAGAAAAGGCTTCACGAAATCTGGAATGATGTTGGCCGAATGGTCTAGGATACATTGGAGTTTCGGTCTTAGCTAGAAAGAGAGGGAATGATCAGATTTTGTTTGAATTTCAAATGGAGGAAATTGTGGAGTTGTTTGAGGTAGGAGATTAGCTAATGGTGTTTGATTAAGAGAGGTTTCTTTGCTCTTCAATGGTGCCAACTGGACTAGCTAACTTTGCTGAAATGAATGAAGCTTGTTCAGGTTATAGGGCTGGCCAAAATGCAGTCTTTAATGGCAAAGAAAATTCAGGTTTATTAGCTTGATACAAGAGTGGTTTAATGGAGTAAAATTCTGGAATTATTTTGAAGTTCAAAAAGAGTTTTGGATAGAGTAATCTTAGGAGGGTTTTGAGGTGTGGTTATGGAGTCCATGTACTCAAGGTAAGTGTGGAGGTGAATGGTGTTCAGTCCATGGCTGAACAAGGTTCAATTTCTAGAGATTTGAAGGGTGTTCTCCGGCCTTGGCTTTGAGAGACAAAGCTGGAAAATTTTCTGGTTTCAAATTGTTCAAAGTTTTGAAGGTTGGTGGCTTTTGATGCAGAATTTTCTGCATTTCTTCAACCCGATTTGCAGCCGGTTTTTGAGGGGATTTGAAGGTCCTTCAAAGGTGATTTTCCAGCCTTCTTTCTGAAGAAAAACAGAGGAGTTTCGCTGGCTTGAAGGTGGATTAAAACAGCTTCATTTTCTTGGTTGAAAGTGGCGAAACTGCCCAGAATTTTTTCCTGGTTTTGTGCAGTTTGTGCAGTCCGAAAATTGCACAGAATTTTCAGCCTTCAAGCCACATGAAATGACCATTTTTCTGGCAGTAAATAAGTAGGTTTACTAGCTGAATTTTTTGAAAAGCTGGTCTGCAAAAATTCTGGAAAATTTCCAGATTTTCTTCACTAAAAATATGAACAACATGAAGGTAGGATTGAATGTATAATCATGGTGATTTATTTCTTTTGGAAAATCATCCTAATTTCTCTCCTATTTTCAGCCAATCCTCTATCCTTCAAGACTAATTTTCGAAATTCAAGGTTGAAGAATTATCACAGATTTTTTTTGGAATTTAAAAGAAGAGATTTAATGGATTTTGATTTATTTAAATTATGAAGATGTTAGGACAAAGCTAGAGGTAATAAAATGGACAAGATTAGGACATTCTCTTCATGTCTCCCCTAAGACAACATTCCTATTTTTATGGAATGCAAGAAAACAAAAATTCAAACTTAATTAAGATAATCATGATAAAAACTTAGATGATGGGATTTGAACTCATGACCTTAGAGATTAATTCCAAAGCTCTAACAACTAAACCACAACAACTATTGTTCTTATTTTCTCACCCACATATTCCTCTTATTTAATCCTCAAACTAACTTCCTATTTTGACCTCAAGCAAAATTACCATTTTACCCTTCCTACTCAATAAGCATATCTAAGCCTTTTACCTTATAAACCACAATTCTAAAGCACATAAAATCATTCAAAAAATGTATATATTCATGCAAAATAATATGATATGCATCCCGACCCCCTTACTCTAGGGTTGGTTTTAGGTGGGGTTTCACATTATTTGTGGCCCGAAATGAAGTGGAATGTGGTTAAGTATGTCTCGATGTGTCTCACCTGTCAAAAAGTCAAAGTGGAGCATAAGAAGTCAGCAGGATTGTTGCAACCGTTACCAGTGCCTGAATGGAAATGGGAGGAAATGACCATGGACTTCGTTACCGGATTCCCTATGGCAAGGACCCAAAATGATGCCATATGGTTAGTGGTGGATCAACTAACCAAATCAGTGCATTTCATACTAGTGAATGTAAGGGATTCTATAGAGAAGTTGGCTCAGACCTATGTGCGGGAAATAGTCTGACTGCATGGAGTGCCTTCAAGTATTGTGTCTGATTGAGATCTGAGATTTACATCCCGATTTTGGGGCAAGTTTCAAGAATCGATGGGTTCTAGTCTGAAGTTCAGTACGACGGCACATCCACAAACCAATGGACAGTCAGAAAGGGTTATATAGATATTAGGGGATATGCTGAGAGCCTGTGTATTGCATTTCAAGGATAAGTGGATCAAATGTGTGTCGTATGCAGAGTTATCCTACAATAACAATTATCAAGCTTCGATTGGCATGGCTCCGTATAAGGCACTGTATGGGCGCAAGTGTCAGGTACCACTACACTGGAGTTGGTCAGAGGATGGCCATATAAATAACTCTGGAGAAGTCTGTGTTCAGGAAATGTTAGACAAGGTTAAGTTAATTAGGGAAAGGTTGAAAGTGGCTCAGAGCCGACAAAAGAGCTATGCATACAATAGGTGGAGAGAGTTAGAATTTCAGGTGGGAGACAGTGTATTCCTAAGACTGACACCGAATAGAGGAATCTTGAAGCATCCGAAAGGTAGGAAGCTGAATCCGAGGTATTTGAGACCGTTTTCGATAAAGGAGAGAATTGGGCCGGTGGCGTATTGATTGGATTTGCCAAATGGGTTAACAGGAATTCACGAAATGTTTCATGTGTCGTAGCTGAAGAAGTAAAATGCCGATCCCGGACATGTTTTGAATGAGGAGCCATTGGTATTGCAACCCGACTTGAGCTATGTGGAGAAACCAGTGAGGATATTGGACCGAAGTATCAAGATACTGTAGAATAAGTAGATTCCAATGGTAAAGGTGCAGTGGGAGAATCATAGCATGCGAGATGCCACTTGGGAAATAGAAGAGTGGGTAAAACGGAAGTATCCTGATCTGAGATAGAGGTAAGCTTGAATTTTGGGGCGAAATTCTTCTAAGAAGGGGAGGATGTGAAACCCCACCAAAAGCCAACCCTAGAGTAAGGGAGTCGGGATGCATATCATATTATTTTGCATGAATATATATATTTTGAATGATTTTATTTGCTTTAGAATTATGATTTATATGCTCAACGGCTTAGTTATGCTTATTGAGTAGGAGGGGTAAAATGGTAATTTTGCTTGAAGTCAAAATAGGAAGATAACTTGAGGATTGAATAGGAAGAATATTTGAGAGAGAAAATAAGAACAAGAGTTGTTGTGGTTTAGTGGTTGGAGCTTTGGAATTAATCTATAAGGTCATGAGTTCAAATCCCATCATTTAAGTTTTATCATAATTATTTTAATTTAAGGTTGGATTTTCATCTCTTGCATTCCATAAGTAAAAAATAGGAGTGTTGTCCTAGGGGAGACATGAAGGGAATGCCCCAATCCTATTCTTATGTCCTAAAAAGAATTCTTGAGGGATTCATGTCCTTTTATTCCTTAGCTTACCCTAAACTCTTTACCAATTAAATTTGTTCAAAATTTATCCAAATCTATGTTTTTAATTCCAGAAAATTCAGTAAGGATTCTTGGCCTTTGAAATTTCGAAAATGATTCTTAGAGGTTGGAGATTGGACTGAAAATAGGGAAGGAGTTAAGGAAGGTTACGAAGAGAAATTAATCTCCATAGTTGTGTCTTTAAACTCCACTCCATAGTGTTCATATCCTCCATGAAAAGAATTTCAATTTTTTCTAGATTCTTGAGCAGCCTAGTATTCAAAAATCATTGCCATCTTCCATACTCAATTGCTGCCAGAAAAATGTCCAATTTATTCAGCTTGAAGACTGAAATTCTTTTGCAAAAACTGGACTGCACAAAGATGTGCAAACCAGAAAAAAAAATTCTGGACAGTTTCGATGCATGGCAGCCGGAAATCAAAGCTGTTTCTACTGCCTTCAAACCAGTAAATTACCTATGCTTTTCCTCCATAAAGAAGGCTGGGAACCAGCCTGAAAGGTATATCAAACACCTCTCAAAACCCTCTGCAAATTGGTTGGAATATTGCAGAAAAAACTGCACAGAAAATTCTGCAACCATTTGGACCACAACCAGAAAAATTCCAGCCTTGTTCTCTTCAAGCCTTGTCCAAAAACCACCCTCAAATCTCTGTAAGTTAATCCTTGTTCAGCCATGAACTGAACACCATTACCCCCCTCCACTTACCTTGCACAACCGGACCCCATAGCCATCCCTCAAATTCCTCCTACAATCACTCCAATCAAACTTCCATTTGAAGTTCAAAAATTCCAGCATTTGCCCCATGAAAACACTTGTGGATTAGGCCTCATTTGAATTTCAAACAACCAGAATTTTCTCTTCCTCCCTAAACTGAAAACCAAATCCTTGAATTCTCTCAATCATTTGGCCAACCCTTTTTAGAAAATTCGTCCAGCATTTACCTCTAATCCTGTCCATTTTCACCAAGAATACCAAAAACACACACTACCTTTCTTCATGCCAAAGACCACTCTAAACACCTCCAATCCCTCTCAAAAACACCAGAACACGCCTACATACCCCCTAGAGTCCATTTTAGGAATTTATATCATCAAATCTTGAAAACAAAATTTTGCAATCGGATCAAAACTAGATTTTTCTTTGAAGTCTCAAGAATATCATTAAGGTAAACAAGAACAACTTTTGTTCATCTTCTTCTCTTCAACCCTTAACATGTTATACTAATGCTCTATCTCTCTCTCTCTCTCTCTCTCTCTCTCTCTCTCTCTCTCTCTCTCTCGGCTGAAATGGTTGCTACAACCATGGCTATTTTCTTTCTCCTCTCTTAGACAATTCAAGACCCTCAAACGCGTGGACCTTCTTAAATCTTCTTCGAGATAATCGTCCACCAAGTATTTCTCCTTAACCTTCTTTTTAATTCTGAATTCATGTCTCTTGGATGTTGTTAAAGAGAATAGAATATGATTGGGGATTGAGTATATGCATATGTATGAAAGGGTGAGATTGGAGCATGATTGTGTTTGATCATGATTAAGTTTTATGAAATTCTTTGAGAATCGATGTATGTTCATCATTTCTTATGTGAGTATGAGTGTTTAAGCTTGCTAGATGTTATGTCGCCTTTGGTGAATAGGATTTTTATGTTCTTATTTTTATTGAAGCTGTGAGTATGGTTATGCTTAGTAGGGATTTAGCCATGTGATAGTAGGTATGGATTTAAGTCTTTGTTCTTGAATAGAATAGTTTGTTGATTGATGTTGGAGTATATGCTCATGAATCTTGTTAGCAATAGGAAAATTATGATCATGACGTTGTTGATCCTAGGCTATTTTGATTAGCAAATTTTATACCCTAACTAAAATTATTACTACGTTTTTCCTCCAAAGATTTCGAAATTCTTAGGAAGTTTTGGAATTGGAGTATTAAATGAAATAGTGATATTTTATTAGCCAAATAAATGACATCTCCTATTAATATATATATATATATATATATATATATACAAATATATAAATAAAACCTTTGATATAAATAAGTAAAATATTAATGACCTTGTGGACCATATGTTCATAAATATTATTTATACTTATTAATCAAAATTTAATAAAAGTTTATTATTATTTTTTTATTGCGTATTGATTATTAATTAAGAGAGTAGTAATAATTTATTTTGCTACTTAAGAATTACCATTTATTAATATCAACTAGGACTTAGGATTCTTCAATAATTAAACCTTAGTTTATTTATTAATAACAACATTCAAGATTTATTATTTGAATCTATAAGTTATTGGTAATTATTTTACAAACCCTAGTAATTTTAACATATCAAATTAGACTTATTTTATAAAAGCCTTTATCATCTAGTCTTAAAGCTTAGGACATTAGGGTCATGATTATAATTAGCTGAACTTGGATTATTTATGTAAGCGAATATTGCTTAAGTATAACCTTATGACTTGTGTTTACCCCAGGCGGGGTTAGGTCAGCTTTGGAAGATTCTTGAGTTTGATCAAGCAAAGGATCAAGTAAGCCTTTGCATAAACTTATTTGAAGTTAAAAGGTTTCTATGGCAAGCCAAACGTTAAGTGTATGGACACTCATTTTGTAAAGGCAATTATGGACTGTTTCATTTTTATTTCAGGCAAGTAAATCATTTGAAAATCTAAAGAAGCAGTTTGCAAATTCTAAAACTCTTTCTAAAACCCAACTTTGGCAAGAATTTTAGAAACCCTTAATTTCTATTGCCAAATAAAGCAATGTATTATCAGTTTTCTCCCAAGTGGGACAATCAACGTTGAGTACTCAATAAGGGTAGAGTACTAGGACTAGTCTTTGAAGGGTTAGGGTATGTCTCTCAGTAGGTGGCCACCTCCGAGGGGTGAGTCCTTCCCGGATAGGATGCCAGTCCAGTAGGTCATGCCGGTACGAGTTAGCAAGTTTCAGTCATGTGGATTGTGTGTTTCTAGAGTGGACAACCGATAAGTTTGGGTGTAGAGAAGGAGGAGTATCTCACCCAGTAGGCCGATCACCTAGCTTTTGTTAGTCTGTACAAAGTGTGGCATTCTGACCGTTATATGGTCATGGGACCTGACGTGTGGTAACCCATGGCTACCCATTTGATTAGTTGAATTCATTGTGCACATGTATGGCTTAAAGAGTAAAACTCTACTCTTTATTTTTAAACTTATTTATTACTTGCTAGCACTTTCTCTTTTACAATTTTTACAACTTGCATACATGAACTGTTTTACCTGAAACACTCAAAGCACATACGGGCTTGCTGATTTTTTTATTTTTTTTATCTTATCACCATTTATGCCATGTTTTTAGGTCGATCCTGCTGTGGAGATGAGTAGCTAGATTTGTTGCCTACTTTGAAGACTATATGTTATTTATTTTATGTGTTGTTTTGAGAGATGATAGTAATCAATTTATTTTGGATTTGTTTCTGAATTTTTGGGTTGTAATAAGTTCAATTTTGAAGTATTGTCTTTATTTTCATTTGTGAGACCTAGTTATAATGACCCTATGCTCTTTGGACAGGGCGACATCCCCGGCCCTGTTGGGCCTAGGTAGTGGGATGTTACAAGAAGAGCTTTGGCACAACTTTAACTCTTCTGTTTCATGAATAGAAGAAAACCTTTAGTCTAGGCTAATAGGCCAATGATAAAATTTTATTTTCCTTGCATCCAATGAGCGTAAAAATAATAACAATTAATTGTTTATTTCTTTGGCTTATTAAAATAATCCAATAAATAATTAATGATCCCAATTGAACTAAAATAATTATTTAAGCCTTTTATTAACTATTTTAAGCCTAGGTTAATCTTTCTAATCATTCAATCTAGGCTTAGGCCCACAATAATGAATGACCAATTAAACTAGATAATAAAATTAATTTCTATTTTTACTTTATTTTATTCCAGTTCAAAAATAAATTAGACTTTCTAAATAAAATAAAATCCTTTTTAATTGAGACAATTTCCTTGACCTAAAATTAATTAGGATTTACAGGCTATTCCGAGGACCAAAAACACACTTCGCCTTAGCTACTAAAATGTCCAAAATACACTTGCTATATAAACAACTGTATTTTGTATTTTAAATATTTTCTAATATCACCAGAAGGAAATATGGTGATATTAAATATTTAAATATTTTAAATATTTTCTAATATCACCATAAGGAAATATTAATTCGAAGAACAATGCTGCTTTAGCTATGTCTTCGATCTCCAGTTGAAATGACTAAATTAACCCTCTACATATCGTCATGCATTTAGGGAGGAAAGAGTGTACTAACTCATCTCTAAAAGACATCTACCATTCTTAGGCTTCTAGTCCCATGATCCACGACTTCTTGGAATATTTTTACTTTCTAAGGGAGCTACCCTAAAGTCAATATCCAAGTCATGTTCCCAAGGGCCCTGGATAATTATACCATTCAAACAACCACAAGGGACGATATAGTATAGACACTATCTTTTTTAAGTCTGTCTTGACAAACTAGTTACATATACTCAACAAACAAGTATATTGGTCTTTCTAAAGAACCAACTATTGTATATCAAAGCATACACTTCTACCTTCATCAGACCACCAACTTATACTCAAGCTGTAGAGTAAAAGTCCACATTGTAGCGATAGTAGTTAAGGTTTCTACACATAGTACTTTTAGAACCACTACTACAGCTCCTATTCTATATTTTCGAAATATGTTTGTGTTATGAAATGAGGAGACTACTTGTTGGCTACAAGTAAGCCATTCCTTATTTAGAATTTATAACACAATAACATTGCCATGATGAGATTCCCATACTCATCAGTTGCTTATGAACAGTAGTTTTGTTTTAAGTATCCCATGGTCCATACATTACTGTGAAAGGCCTCCATTCACATGAACCATTTACTTAAACACATTGGGTCTCTTCTAATTAAATCATGCAAAAATATAAAAAAGATATCACAAATAAATTCTAAGAAAAAATACTTTTATTAATACAAGTTAAAATTACTTCAGAGTCTAAGTGGGCATATATTCTAACAATCTCCCACTTGCACTCTAAGACTAAGTAATTCCATAGGTGCCCACCCCAATGGCATCTAAGTGTCTTCTAAAGACTTTCTCCCCCAAAGGCTTGGTGAAAGGATTTGCTAGATTGTTTTCCGAGGCAATCTGTTCCACCATGACTTCCTGTTTCTAGATGAATTCCTGGTTCTAGTGGTACTTCCTCTCTATGTGCTTCCTCTTTTTGTGGTTCCTTAGCTTTTTGGATTGTGAGGCAGCACCAGTGTTGTCGCAATACATTACAACCAGTTTGTCTATTTGTGGCGTGACTCTAAGTTCCAAAAGGAACTTCCAGAGCAAAACTACTTCCTTGGATACCTCCGAAGCTGCCAATACTCAACTTCCATGGTTAAGTCTGCAATATTAGATTGCCTGATACTCCTTCATGAAATAGCCCCTCTAGATAAGATGATGACATATTAACTAGTGGATTTTCTCTCATCCTTATCCGCCAGAAGGCTGAGTCCATGTATCCTATAGAAACCTAGTCATCAGCCATATAAACTAGCATATAATCTCTTGTACCTTTAAGACACTTGAGAATATGCTTTACAGCCTGCAAATGAACCTCCCCAGAGTTTGATTGATATCTGCTAACTAAGCTTACGACAAAGTAAATATCTGGCCTAGTACACAACATGGCATACATGGGACCTCCGACAACTAAAGCATAGGGAATTCTACTTATCGTATCTTTTTCTTTTTGAGACTTTAGACAGTTCTTTGAAGAGAAAGATATCCCATATTGGTAAGGGATCAATACTCTCTTGCATGATTCCATGCTAAACTTAGCCAGCATCTTGTTAACATATGTAACTTGGGATAAACCTAACATTCCCTGCTTCTTATTTCTAAGAAGAATTATCCTGAGAATATAACCTGATTTACCCAAGTCCTTCATATTGAATTAACTAGATATCTAAACCTTAGCAGATGATAGTGTCCCTACATTATTTCCAATTAATAGAATTTCATCCACGTACAGGATAAGAAAAACCATATTTATGCACTCCAGTTTTCTATACACATATGGTTCATCCTCGTTTTGAAAGAATATGTAAGATTTTACAGTCTCATCAAGACTAATATTCCATACTTTGGATACCCGGTTAGGTCCATAAATGGATTGTTTTAGCTTACAAACCATATGTTCTTGGCCTAAAATTAATTAGGACTTACGGGGTATTCCAAGGCCCAAAAAGACATATCACCTTGGTTACTAGTTGTATTTTGTATTTTAGATATTTCTTAATATCACAAAAGGAAATATTGACCTCAAGAAAAATGTTGTGTTAGCTAGGTTTTCAAACTACAGGTGAAATGATTAAAATACCCCTATACACATCGTCGTGCATTCAAAGAGGAAAGAGTGCACTAACACCTCTCTAGAAGACATCTACCATCCTTAGGCTTCTAGTCCCTTCCGGGAATACTTTCTCTTTTCAAGAGAGCTACGCTAAAGCTAATATCTAAGTCCTATTTCCCAGGGCCTTGGATAACTAGATTATTTGAACAACCACAAGGGCGATATAGTGTAGACACTATCTTGTATAAATTTAGCTCGACTAACTAGTTACATACATCCAATAAACAAGTATATTGGTCCTTCTAAAGAAGTATACTTGTATGTTAGAGTTCAAAGCATATCAAAGAAGTAAGAAGCATATGCTTCTAGCTTCATTAGACGACCAACTTATACTCAAGCTGTAGAGTACAAGTCCACGCTGTAGCAGTAGTAGTTTAGGTTTTTATCACATAGTACTTTGAGAAAACTACTACTACAGGTCCTGTTCTACGTATTCGAAATACACTTGTATTATGAAATGAGTGTAAGACACGAAAACAACTCCAAACCCTCGGGCCACTCACGATATTCTTTCTTCTCTCTCTCTCTCATTGATGTTGATCAAACCCTAGCCGCCACTGTTGTTTCTGCTAGCATAGAAAATCTTGGTGCTTGAGTATTCCTCCGTGTAGATTTCTATTAGAGATAATCACACACTGTGATTATATTGGTTGGACGTTTAACTCTCGTGGTGTTTGATCAAGAGGATTGCTAGATTGCGGCTTAGACTTGAAGAAGAAAAATTTTGTTCTTCAGACGATTAAAGAAAAGTAAAAAGCTGTTACCTTTGTTCTCTTTATGTCTTGTTTTCCATACATATGTGGATCCTAGGATGGTATCTCGTTTTAAATTTCTGTTGTGCCATATATGATATGTGTGAGAGATACCTAACAGTGGTATCAGAGCCTTGCTATGTGTGGATTGCAGACATTGTTTTGCCATGAAAAGCTATTTTCATGTATTTGAGTTTGTTTTTGTTCACTATGAAAATTGTTTTCACACAAGTCGAAATTGTTTCAGGCATTGTTGGTTGGGTTCGTAGCACAATATGCTTGTGTAACAGTTACAACATATTTCGAAAAAATGTTTTCTTTATGTGCTGGAAGTTTTTTGATGAAAAACGTTTTCTTGAACATGTTTGTTGCCCTCCGTCTCATCCTATGAATTTAATTTTCTTGTTGTTTTTGTTTAAACTAACAGATTGGTTGTTGTTTTGAGCTTCAAAATAGAAAAACTCTACTGAGAATTGTTCTCACTAAAAATTTGTAGAAGAAGAAGGCAAGAGAAACTATTTCTGGAAAATTTTCTGAAAATCACTGCCTTTTCCCGACTACAGCCGGCGCTGGCTCCGGCTCCCAACTGGTGCTGGTTCCATGCTGTTTCACAACGTCCAAAATCATTTCTGACAGAATTTTTCCTTAAAACCAGACCACAGCCGGTGCTAGCTCGAGCTCCCAAACATTTGCCAGTTCTGCTATGCTTTTTGACATTCTAGAAAAAAAAAAAAAGGATTTTGAAAGGGAAAAAATCTCATATGATGAGAGGCGATAAAATAAAATTTTCTTTCAAGGGGCACTGTCCCCTTGACCCCCTTCCGCTGAACGGCCAGCAGAACCGCCGTTTTCGCTACCAGAGACGGGACCCAAAAACATTTTTTCAAAATTAGTTTTGAGACAAACAATTTTATTTTTCAAAATAGTGATTTTGAAAATTTAAAATTAATGTATTTTTCTAAAATATTGATTTTAGAATCTGTCGTATTTTTCCAAAATAGTGATTTTGGAATAATAAAAATTATATGTTTATTTTGTTTAAGTATAATTAATGCATGGTGGATGGTTATGGACTAAAACCAATTATATCTATTCATACATTTTACAGTTTTGGTTTTTATGAAATAGGGCTTGCATGTCCAGCTTTCTCTGGAATTCTTACGTAATTATCTTCTTATCTAACTCCCCTTGAATGTAACTCGAGGTTTTCTCACTTTAGGAAATTATGTAATTAGTTTACATAGGTTAGATAGGAGTAAAATTATTCTATTTTGGAGATGGCAACCAAAACAAGGCGAGAAGGTAAGACCTTCTACTTAAACTATGCATGAACACATAGGGTTAACTATATTAATTTCTTTTATGGCTCAAAGAAATTAATTTAGGGTAAAGTCTATAACCATACCATGTGATTGCTTTATTACCATGATTATCAATTATGTGATTTATTGATTTTTATGCATGTCATTCAATGAAATTACTAAAAGGAACAAATCCTTTAATTAATATTACACATAATTCCTTCCATTAATATAGTAAGAACGAGAGTCTTTTTTCGAGACCAAGGTGTTGGGCAAACCCAAGCCTACTTGACATCGGGCATGTTCAAGCTATGGAGTTAAATTCCTAATTAATGGGTCTGGTTTAACTAAATTCTTTATCTCGGTTGGGTAAACTCAAGCATAAAGAAATTAAGAGAAAAAGTTAGGGTAGCCCAAAAGGCTTTAAGATTAAAAGTTGTTAATCACCAAATGATCTGGTAGTTACATACAATGTAATTAGTATTGAATACCTACCAATGAACTCAAGGGTAGCTTGTTGGGCACACCCAAGGTTATTCTTGAGAAATATAGATACCAGTCCACTAGGAAAGCTTCCAACGGGTTTTCCTGAATCAGTAGTGGGGGCTATTGGTTTGAGTAAAATAGTAGAGTAAAAATACATTTAATTAAAGTCTTAATTATTGGCATTTCATGTGCATATATAGTAGCTAATCCTCTCTATCTTTACATCTAGGACACTTGCATCATGTTAAAAAACCTAAACCTATGTAGCATCTTGGAAACCAATAAGTTAAACAAATCAAACTACCTCGACTGGTATAGAAATTTAAGAATCGTTCTCAAATCGGAAAAGTTGCTCTACCTGCTAGATGCTCCTATTCTGCCACCACCAGCTCAAGATGCTTATGCTGATGAGCATGCTGTCCAGAAAAGGCACAACGAGGTTAGTGATACAACATCATGTATTATGCTGGCATCCATGACTCTTGAGTTGCAAAAATAGAACGAGCATATGGATGCTCAATCGATTATACTACATCTTCGATAGCTGTTTGATGCCCAAGCCAGAATTTAGAGATACGAGATCTTGAAGCACCTATTCAGTTGCAAAATGGCAGAGGGTTCTACTGTGGCCACTCATGGGCTGATGATGCTGGGCTTGATAGAGAAGCTTGGATCTCTTGGGTTTGTAATAGATCATGACTTACATGTTAACTTATTTCTACAGTCTTTACCTAATAGTTTCTCACAATTTGTGATTAACTATCAGATGAATAAGACTGAGTCCACCATTTCTAAGTTGATTAATCTTCTCAAAATTGCGAAGTCCTTCATGAAGAAGGTTTCCAATATAGTTTTAATGGTAGAATCTTCTTATTCTAAGAAGAATTTCTAAAGAAGAAGAAGGCTCCTATGAAGCCAAAAGGTAGTGTGAAGATGAAGGACGCAACTACCAAGGGCCCATGCTATTACTGTGGTGAGATAGGCCATAGGAGGCCCAATTGCAAAGCCTACTTAGAGACCAATAAGGACAAGAAGCAGAAGGAGAAGTATATAAGAACTTCTACTTCTACTCCAGGTATGTTTATGATTGAGATAAATACTACATTTAGAAATGAGATATGGTATTAGATAGCGAATGTGGATCTCATTTGTACAATAACTTGTAGGGACTGAAGAGTAGTAGAAGGCTAGAGAAAGGTAATGTGGACCTACGTACTGAAAATGGGGCAAAGGTTGTTGCACTTGCTGTAGGGACATACGAGTTGATCCTGCCTTTGGGATTAGTTCTAGAATTACAAAACTGCTATTATGTATCAGTTTTAATGAAAAACATTATCTGAATTGTGTGTTTAGACTTAAAAGATTTCCTTTGATATTTAAGAATAAATGTTGTTCTTTTTCACTGAATAATATTCATTATGGCTTAGCAACTCTGGTTAATGATCTATATGTTCTAGACTTGGATAATCCTATTCTCAATATAAACAATAAAGAACCTAAAATAGATAGCTCTAACACCTTTTACTTATGGCATTGTCATTTGGGCCATGTAAACAAAAATCGTGTTTCTAAGTTACACAAGCTTGGTGACTTAAGGTCATTTAATTATGAATCATATAGCACATGCGAGTCTTGTTTACTAGGTAAAATGGCTAAAACTCATTTTCCAAGAAAAGGGGAATGGTCCAAGGAGTTATTAGAACTCATACATTCTGATGTATGTGGCCTAATGTCAATACAAGCAAGAGGAGGGTATAACTATTTCAAAACCTTTATCGATGATTTCTCATGATACGTGTAATTGTATTTAATGAAATACAAATCTAAGGCATTTGATAAGTTCAAAGACTTCAAGAACGAAATAGAGAAGTAACTTGGCAAAAGTATAAGGATTCTAAGATCTGATCGAGGAGGAGAATACTTAAGCTAAGAGTTTCCAAGTTATCTTAGAGATAATGGGATATTATCTCAATGGAGTCCACTACATACATCTCAACATAACGGTGTATCTGAGAGGAGGAATCGAACTCTTATAGACATGGTACAGACCATGATGGCTTATGCAAATCTACCAAAATTGTTTTAGGGGCATGCACTAGAAACTTCTATTTATATACTAAATAGAGTTTCGATAAAAATAGTTAATTCTACCCTATTTGAGATGTTCTTTGGTAAGAAACCAAAGTTATCTCACTTGCGAGTATGGGATTGTCCTGCCATTGTTAAAAGGCCATAGTTAGACAAACTTGATAGTAAGTCTGACAAGTGTTTGTTTATGGAATATCTAAAAGAATCTTTTGGATATTACTTTTACCTACCATCTGAAAACAAAGTGTTTGTTTCGAAGCGTGCTATCTTCTTAGAGAAGGAGCATATGCTTAAAGGGGACAGTGGGAGTAAAATTGAACTTAGTGAAGTTCAAGAAGATCAAACAAACAAGAATCAAGCATCTGATCCCACATTTATTGAGAGAATAGATGAACCTTCTAATACACAAGAACCTTGTAGGTTTAGTAGTATACGTGTGGCACCTGAGAGATACGGATTTCTTATTAGTGACCACAATGACGTATTGTTCATAGATGAAGATGGGCCGACTATCTACAAGGATGTTCTAAACAGTTTAGAATCTAGCAAATGGCTTGAGGCCATGAGGTTAGAGATGGATTACATGTACGACAACCAAGTATGAATTTTCGTTGATCCACCTAAATGAATTAAACCTATTGGGTGAAAGTGGGTTTTTAAGAAGAAAATAGACATAGATGGCAATTTATTTACCTATAAAGCATGACTAGTGGCGAAGGGTTATCGTCAACAACATGGTATTGACTATGATAAAACCTTCTTGCCAGTAGCCATGTTAAAATCCATCAGGATACTCCTAGCCATTGCTGCTCATTATGACATTTGGCAAATGGATGTGAAAACAGTTTTCCTAAATGGAAATTTGACTGAGGAAGTGTATATGACATAACCTAAGGGTTTCACATCCAATGATAGCATAAAGGTGTGCAAGCTGCAAATGTCCATTTATGAACTTAAGCAGGTTTCTAGGAGTTGGAACATCCATTTTGATGAAACAATCAAAGAGTTTGGTTTCATTTAAAACATGGATAAGCCTTGTGTATACAAGAAGGTTAGTGGAAGTGCAATTGTTTTCTTATTGCTTTATGTAGATGACATATTGCTAATAGGAAACAATATACCTGTCTTGCAAATGGTTAAAATTTGGTTGTCCAAACAATTCTCTATGAAAGACCTTGGAGAAGTACCTTATATCCTTGGAATAAGAATCTATAAAGATAGATCCAAAAGGTTGCTCGGTCTTTCACAGTTTACATACATAGATAAAGTGCTAAAGAGGTTTAGCATGAATCAATTTAAAAATGAATTCTTACCTATGTTACATGGTGTAAGCCTTTCAAAGAAGATGTCTCTCAAGACACAAGTTGAAAGGGATCACATGAGTAAGATTCTATATGCCTCGGCAGTTAGATCTATCATGTACGCTATGATATGTACTAGGCCTGATGTATCTTATGCTCTCAGTTTGACGAACAGTTACCAATCTAACCCTGGTGAGGGTCATTAGGTAACTATAAAGAACATCCTTAAGTACTTACAAAGGACTAAGGATATGTTCTTAGTATATGGAGAAGGTATTTTGAAAATAAACGGGTATATTGACGCCTGATATGGCCTAAATTAGTTTTATTTTTAATAGTTATTTGAGGCTCTTTTGGGATACATTCTATTCAATAACTAGTCAATTCCTTCATACTTGAGATTTTACTCTTGGAAAGGTATTTTGTGCGTTATTTCAGATTTGAGGGGTAAAACAAAGCAAAAATGTCGCAAAACAGAACAGAGCCAGTGCTAGCCAGGGCAGAGGAACTAGTGCCGACCATGTACTGTCGGCATGCATTTCGAGGTGACGAAAAATTATTGAAACAGAACCAAACCAGCGCCGGATTTAGTAGCTAAGGTGGCATTGGCTGTACTCTGGACAACATTGCATGGAAATCAAGAAAAAATTGGCAAACGATTGAAGAAACAGAACACAACTGGCGCTGGCTCCAACAGCCAAGGCGGTGCCGGCTGTGCCCTGAAGATAAGGTGGAACCTTGATTTTTGCACCCGATTTTTTGTAATCTGCAGAATTTTAGTATCTTCCTCCTTCTACTCGGCCAAGAATCTTACACCAATGAGTTTTGGCACTTCCTAAGAATATAAATAGATGGAAAACACAAGAGAAAGGGGGGAATTCATAGATCATCATAGAAAATCACTCAAATCAAATGAGGAATTCTTCAATTCAAGGAGGGTTGTGCAAGAAGGTTTTCAAAAGAAGAAGAATGAGGCTTGTCTATGAGTGATTTCTTTTACTTTTGTTTTCTTTTCTTGAACAATGATGTATTAATTGTTTTATTATAATTTGACATTGTTTTAGGTATTCATGATTTTTAGAGTTACTTTGATATTTTGATTAATTGATTGTCATTCTTGGTGTTCAAATACTGGTGCTAATTATGAGATTAATTAGTTGTTTCTCTCCATTAACTTGCTTGAAAAAGGGATTGATGCTAGTCTCAATTCATTAATTTTGTATTTGTTGTCTCTTAACTTGCTTGAAAAAGAGGTTGATTGCGAAGAACTAGGTAACTGAAGGTTAATTGATGTTTTCTAGAATATGGATTCATTGGTTAATTTTGTGTTTTAAGTTTGCTAGAATATGGAAATTTAATCAAGGATTGTGTTTAGTGCATCTTTTGGGTGAATTAGTTGAGACAGAATATGTGATGCTAATTTGTCTAGAAGATAGTGATTTCATGGATTGAAAAAGAAGTGAGTCTACCTTAATCCTTCATGAAGCCAAGAGAATAGTTAATTAGGATGATGATTAGGTTCTTTAAGAGAGAAAATGCAAGATTTGGTTGAGTTGAACTGTAATTTCTAAATAAGGTTATAGGTTTTGATTGATTTGGGAGTAAGAGAGCAAGAAGAGTTTGGAAATTATTGATACATCTTGTTTATCCTTTTCTTGCGAACTCTCATCTTCTTTGATATTTGGTTTTCCTATATCCTTCGTTTGACAAGCCATATTACAAGCCTCTAGCCTTACATTACAAGCTTGAAAGTCCTGCTTGACCTAAGTAGAATCATGATATGTCTCGGATTAGTGGAGAAAGTGTATGAAAAGTAAGCTTATGGAATGCATATTCTTTTTGAACTAAATTCTTTCCAATGGTTTGAGAATATTATTAAAGTTTGGGATGGCTCTACTGAGTTACTATTCACTTACACAAGTCTTGCATTTGTTATGAAAGATGTAGTAGCACGTGTTTTACGTTCTTACATGAAGAAAGCATTAGAGATATCGTTTTGGAATTGATTTGAGTGATTCTTTGAAAATCTTGTGTTTTGCTTACTTGTCTTTGATACTTAGCTTGAGGATAACTAAAAAGCTAAGTATAGGGGAATATGATAGGGCCTAAATTAGTTATATTTTTATTAGTTATTTGAGGCTCTTTTGGTATACATTCTATTCAATAGCTAGTCATATTCCTACATATTTGAGATTTTACCCTTGGAATATGCATTATTTCAGATTTGAGGGGTAGAACAAAGCAAAAACGTCGCAAAACAGAACAGAGTCGGTGCCGACTAGGGCAGAGGAACCGACGCTGGCCATGTGGTACTTGTACGAACTTCGAGGCAATGAAAAATAGTTGAAACAGGATTGAAACAGAACAAAACCGGCGCTGGCTCCAGCAGCCAAGGCGGCGCCGACTGTACTCTGGGCAACATTGCGTGGAAATCAAGAAAAAATTGGTGAACGGATGAAGAAAAAGAACACAATTGGTGCCGGCTCCAGCAGCTAAGGCAGCGCTGACTGTACCCTGAAAATAAGGCAGAACCTTTATTTTTGCACATGATTTATGATAATCTGTAGAATTTTAGTATCTTCCTACTTCTACTCAGCCAAGAACTTTACACCAACGAGTTTAGGCACTTCCTAAGCACATAAATAGATGGAAGACTCAAGAGTAAGAGGGGAATTCATAGATCATTAGAGAAAATCACTCAAATCAAAAGAGAAATTTGTTAATTTAAGGAGGATTGTGCAAGAAGGTTTTCAAAAGAAGAAGAATGAGGCTTGTCCATGAGTGCTTTCTTTTACTTTTGTTTTCTTTTTTTGAACAATGATGTATTAATTGTTTTATTGTAATTTGACATTGTTTTAGGTATTCATGATTTTTAAAGTTACTTTGATCTGTTGATTAATTGATTGTTATTCTTGCTGTTCAATTATTGGTGCTAATTACGAGATTAATTAGTTTTTTCTCTCCATTAACTTACTTGATAAAGGGGTTAATGCTGGTCTCAATTAATTAATTTTATATTTGTTGTCTCTTAACTTGCTTGAAAAAGAGGTTGATTGCGAAAAACTAGGTAATTGAAGGTTAATTGATGTTTGCCAGAATATGGATTCAATGGTTAATTTCGTGTTTTAAGTTTGCTAGAATATGGAAATTTAATCAAGGATTATGTTTAATGCATCTTTTAGGTGAATTAGTTGAGACAGAATATGTGATACTAATTTGTCTAGAAGATAGTGATTTCATGGATTGAAAAAGAAGTGAGTCTATCTTAATCCTCCATGAGGCCAAGAGAATAGTTAATTAGGATGATGATTAGGTTCTTTAAGATTATTTTTGTTAAAATAATAGTTTAAGTTACATAATTCTCCATCCTTGCCATGTATATATTATATTATATTATATTATTTTTCTTTTTATTTTCTTTTTCACTTTATGAAGATGGTTAAACAATGAAAGAAAAGTGATTAATGCATATTTGTTTCTTGAGGATCGACACTCGTTTGAACCCTATGCTCTGTTAATGATGAGTACGCTTGCTAATATGTGTAATTTGGGGTTGACGTTTTAATTTAAACTTGATTGGAAATGTTCTTATTTTTATATGATTTTTATACCAAAATCCATATGCATAAAGTTTTTGCTGCCGTTGCCGAAGAACAATATCTTGAAAGCTTAGATTTTGTTGATTTAACCATGTAAATATGTAAATTGGTAAATATGTGAATATGTACAATTGTTCTTTTCGCAAAAAAGTGCTATCTTTTGTATCTTGTGTATCTGTGTATACCCTTATGACCTAACGTATTAACTTTGACTATGTTCTATTGGTTCACTTTGTAATCTTTTAATTTTGTTGTAATCATGAATCCTGTTATCTAACTCACTTCTTTTCTTTTCTAGGTGTTATTCTTGGTACATGACTCGAAAATCCGAAGGCGAGATAGTCGATTTTGACACTGAAATCGAAAGGACACTATCAAAGATCTGCTAGACAATCCAAAGGAACTTGATTTTCGACATGGATGGTGCTCAAAATAACAATGCTGGGAAGAATAGGAGGGTTATGGATGACTTTGTGAAACCTGCAATCTCGGGCACAAGCTCGAGTATCACTAGGCCTAGGGTGGATGCGAATAATTTTGAAATAAAGCCTAATATTATGCAGATGGTCCAAAACATGGTTCAATTTGATGGGCTACCTAAAGAAGATTCCAATGCCCATTTAGCTAGTTTCCTTGAGATTTGTGGTACTTTTAAAATGAATGGTATTTCTAAGGATGCCATAAAGTTAAGACTTTTTCCTTTTTCTTTAAGGGCTAGAGCCAAATCTCGGTTAAAGTTTTTACCTACAGGTTCCATCACTACTTGGAATGCCCAAGCTGAAAAATTTCTGGCCAAATATTTCCCTTCAGCTATGTGAAACCCCAGTCAAAACCAACCTTAAAGTAAGGGGGTTGGGATGCATATCATATTATATTTCATGATTAAATATATTTCTATATGATTTTTATGTGCTTTAGATTTGAGTTTTATTGTCTTGAAGTCTTGTTGATGAGTATTGTGTGAGAAGGGCAAAATGGTAATTTTTGCCAGAGGTGAAAATAGGGAAATAGCTTGTGGATTGAATAGAAAATAATTTTTCTAGGGAAAATATCAGCAAGAGTTGATGTGGTTTAGTGGTTAGAGCCTTAGAATTAATTATTGAAGACTAGGGTTCAAATTCCATCATGGAAGCTTTAGCTTGATTTAATTTTATTTTTGCTTGGGGAAGAGTAATTTCGGCCTTATGAGCTTGGAGTAAGGTAGGGATGATGTCCTAAGAGAGACATGTTAGGAGCAACCTCATTCTACACCCTTACCTACTCGAATTTCCCAAAGGGAATTCATTTTTTCCTTGATCTTTGATTTTTCCTTAATTCTCAACTCATTAGTTTGATTAAGTGATTTTAGCCATTCTTTTTTCCCAAAAATTTCAGTAAAGTGTTGTGATCTTGTAGGATCAAAATGTCTTGGTAAAAGACTTCTTATGGTCTGAAAAATGTGGAAGAGTTGTGGGAAGTTCCAAGAGGAAAAATCCCTCTAGTGAGTTGGCTGAAAATTCCCTCTAGCTAGTTCATCTTCCTTCTTGGAATGAACTGAAATTTTCCAGCTTGTTGTGCCTTCAAATTGTCGACTTTCTTAGCTAAAATTTCCTTCCAAATGCTGCCAAAAAAATGTTCTTTAGGATCAGTTTACAATCTGAATTTCTTAGCCATTTTCGGACTGCTCAAAGCTGGAGCAACAACAGGAAAAATTCCTGTACAAATCGCCACTTTGAGAGTCCAAAACCAAGCTGTTTTCTTCCAGATTTTGTGCAGCACCTTAGCCATGTTTTTCCTCCATGAAGAAGGCTGGAAACCAGCCTTGAAAAACCTTGAAGTCCCCCTTCAAACCCTCTGCAAGTCGGTTGGAAATGGCAGCCGAAAATCTGCCCAGAAAAATTCTACCCAGCGAAAATTCTGGGCAGTCCAAGTTCCAGTTTTATTTTCTATTTTTCTCCTAGCCGAAACACCAACTTTATTCTACAAAAGCCTTTCTTAAACCTCCAGTAGCAGAGCACCATTGTCCCCCTTAAGCTTTTGCACGAAATTCAGCAATGGCTGTCCAAAAATCTCTCCAACAAATCCCTGCAATTTAGCTTGATTGATTTCCAAAATTCCAGACACCTTTGTTTAGCAACTCCCCATAATGCATTCCCCAAATAACCAGACTTCTCCTTCACCATTAGACTCCTTAATTTTGGCCACCATTAGCCTCCTTCAACCAGCTTTCATCCAGCCAAAATTCTACACAAGCAGTCGGCCATGGCAGATTTCCAAGAGCTCTTCCATAATCAAAGATATTCTTGAATATTTAGTTTCCAAATTTGCTTCATAAAAATATTCTTCAAGGATTCCAACAACTAGCCTTTCATTTTCCCTTCCAAACCAGAAAAACCATCTACCTAAACCCTACAGAAAATCGGCAACCCTAATCCTCATAGAATTTTGGTAGCCTCCATCCAAAAACTCTCTACTCTCTTCAACCTTCAAGAACACATAGTACACCAAGAACACCTACTCCTTCCTTTCACCCAATACCTCTCCAAATCACTTCAAACTACCTCTAAAAATTCCAGATTTCATCTATTCATTGCTGTGAGTCCATCCGTACCATTTTTAACATCAAACTCTAAAATCCAACTTGCACTTTTGGATAAAAAACTAGAAATTTTGTGAAGGCTTAAGAACACCTTCAAGGTAGGATTATTCAATCAACTTCATCTTCGCTAATCTTCAATCTCTAATGAACATATGTGTGTTTAAGCATGCTAATGATCTCTTCTTCTTCTCTCTCTCTCTTTCTCTTGGCTGAACCACTCACTTACTTGGCCGAATGGTTTCTTCTCCATGGCCATTCTTCATTCATCTCATTTGGACGGATTTAGGCATCTAGGGCTTGAGATTCATTCGAAACTACTTCAAGGAATTCATCAATCATGTAAGCCATTTTAACCCTTCTTTTAAATTCCAGATTCATGTCTCTAGGATGATGTTGATAGAAGATGGATTGCGGATAAGGTTTGAGTATATATTGTTGAGGTTGAAGCATGAATGTATGTATGAGTATGATGGAGATGGGATTTATGCATGGATGGATTATCTTGGTTGATTGTATGATGATTTGAGGTTTAATGCATGTCCTCATGTCATAGGTAGTATTTGTGATCAAGTATGCTAGAGATTATGTCACCTTTGGTGAATAGGATTTATATTCATGTTGGATTATTGAAGCCATGATCATATTTATGCTAGAAAAGGTTAGATAATGTCTCAATATCGTTAGATCTATGCTTATATGCATGATTTGGATGATTTGATGAATTGAAGGATTGTATATGTCCTTGATTGTGGTTAGCCATAGAAGTATAATCATGATTTAGTTGTCCCTAAGCTAATTTTTATTTCATGAATAAAATATTTAATAATATGATTTTGCTAAGTAAGTTTGAAAAAACCCTAAGAAGGGTAGATTTGGAATATTATATATATAATAAGGATATTTTAGTCAAATAGATAATATCTTTTGCTAGGAAAATAAAATATATAGATATTATATATAAAATGATAATATCAAATAAATCCTTTTATGAAAATAATCATAATAAGTAAAATATTTACTATTAAAATTTAATTATTATCTTTTAACCAAAACCTACTAAAATTTATTTAGTATCTTTCAATCAAGACTTATTAAAATTTATTTCCAACTAATTTTAATTATCAATTATTCTCTAACAACTAAATTATTAATAAATCATTATTTTACCTAATTCCACCTAGGACTTTTCATCAAATAAACTCTAAATTATTTTAGCAAGATTTAAACCTTCAACTTATTAGTACCTATTTCCCAAACTCTAATTATTTTAATATCAAACTAGATTTATTTTATAAACCCTTTTTATTTATTATCGAGCCTTAAAGCTTGGGACACTAGGGACATGATTGTAGTAAGTTGAGTTAGTTTTATTTCTGAAAGTGAATCTTTGGCTTGAGTTTGATTGTGTTTTGTATTTACCCCATGCGGGGTTAGCTCAGCTGTTGGAAACCTTTGTTGTGAGCAAAGATTAGGTAAGCTCCTGCATAAAACCTGTTCGATGAAAAATGATATTTTTTTATGGCAAGCCAAATGTAGAGTGCACGGTCACTCATTTCTGTAAAGGCAATTGAGGATTATTTCCATTCTCATTTTAGAAAAATAAATTATTTGTAAATCAAGGGGCGGTTTTACTCAAAACCTAAAATTCTTTCCAAAACCAATTTTGCCCCAAACTTTGGAAAACCTTAATTGCCATTTTCAAGTGAAACTATGTTTTGTTCATTTTTCCCAAGTGGGAAACGTTACGTTGAGTACTCAATTAGGGTAGGCTAGTAGTACTAGTTTTGAAGAGCAAGAGTGAGTCTTCTGGCAGGAGGCCACCTCCAGAAGATAAGCTCAACTTTGAGAAACGTCAGTACTACTTAGTCATGCCGGTCCGAGCTAGCAGTGTTCTTTTCAATCAAGTGACTGTGTTTTGCCAGAATGGACACCCGGTTGTTGTTTGGGTGTAGAGAATGAGGAGTATCTTGCCCGGTAGGCCGATCACCTAGCTTTTGTCAGTCTGCACAAAGTGTGGCATTCTGACCGGTACTTTGCACAAAGTATGGCATACTGACCATGTGAAAATGGGGCCCAACGTGTGGTAACCCATGACCACCCTTTTTGAGTAGTTGATTTTATTGTACTTGTATGGTTTGAAAGAAAAAATGCCACTCTTGTTTTTGAACATCATTCATTGCTTGCCAGTATTTCTTTTGTCAGTCTGCACAAAGTGTGGTATTCTGACCATTGTATGGTTATGGGGCCCAACATGTGGTAACCTATGACCACCTTTATGAGTGATTGATTTTATTGTGTACTTTTATGGTTTTAAAAAGAGGAAAACACCATTCTTGCTTTTGACGAATGTTTATTGCTTGCCAATATTTCTCTTATAAAGATTTCACACTTTGCATCCACTAACTGTTTTCACTGAACACCCAAAGCACACACGGGCTTACTGAGATTTCTGTCTTATCATCTTTTTACCATGATTTCAGGTCGATCCTGCTGTGGGGATGAGTAGCTAGTGTTATCTGCCTTGGAAGAGAATGTTGTCTTTTATTTTTATGTATTGCTTTGGGGAGTTGAGAATGGATGATTTTATTTACGGATTTGTTTTTCTTTTGGGAATTCTTGGATTCATTCTAGGTTTTAATAAATTTTAAGTTAAAGTATTATTTTTATTCCGCTATTTTATTTGTGTGGCCTAGTTATAAAGACCCATTGTCCTTTGGAGGGGGCGATATCCCCGACCCTGGTAGGCCTAGGTAGCGGGGTGTTACACGCTAGGATAGCCAAATTTATGAATGAGATATTTGCCTTCCAACAATTAGATTCTGAGCCCATGTATGAAATTTGGGAGAGATTCAAGGAAATGTTGAGAAAATGCCCACACCACGGATTTGAGTTGGGAATGCAGACGCTCATCTTTTTGAATAGCCTCAAGTTTGCCAAGTGGGTATTCTCATGATTGATAGAACCCCCTGCAGAAGAGTCCACCACTTGGCATGTGCATTAGAAGCTAGATGAGTGGGCATTAGAAATAAGTATTCTATCTTATTAAAAATCTAGCTTCTAATAACTATTCTAGGGAAAGTACACGGTCTAGAGCTTGTGTGCAAGGAGCATACAAAGTGGATGTTGTGGTAATATTGGAGACTAAGATGGATGCCTTGACTCAGAAGATGGAACAAATGGTGATGCCTCAAGGCCAGGTATTGAACTTAAGTTGTGATTTCTGTAGAGAGGGGCACCCAAATCATGAATGCCAAAATATGGGTTTACTCCAAGAATCTACGGCCAGGTAATGTACGTCCAAGTAACAACCCTTATATCTCTACTTAAAATCCTGGTTGGAGAAATCACCCTAATTTCTCTTAGATTAATGGAAACTAACCTAGGCAGGGTTCTTTAAATTTTGGAGAAAATCAAAGGACCAAACCCCCATGAACAATAATGCAGCACCTTCAAAGCCACCATTGGAGGAATTGATTGGCCAATTGGTAAGTACAACAGAGTCTAAGTTCCAAGGGGTCGATATTACAACAAGGAACCTAGAAGCCTCCATGCGCAACTTGAAAAACCAAATTGGTCTACTAGCCAAACTACTGGGGGATCGTCAAGCCAGAACATTGCCAGGAAACGCTTAGGAAAATCCACAGGATCAAAGTCATGGAAAACATTGAAGCCATTTTTTGTTTACTTTTAGTTTTGTGATTGGTTATGTTGAATTGATTGGAAGAGATTGAATTAGTTGTTGTTGAGAGTGTGATATACATTGAAGGAGTTTAGGCACTATTGTTGTAAGATTGGTTGAGATTTGAGTGAGAGTTGAGGATTGTGTTTAAAATGGGTAGCTACACCCCTTTGTACTTCTTTGAGCTCATTTGTTCTATCCTTCTCTTTTCACCACTACTCACTTGACAACATGTCTAGAGCACAGGGTCAATCCTCTGAAAGGGCGAGAGCTTCCTCTTCCTCAGTCCCCTCATCCATCAATCCCTTGTTCCTTAGACCAACTGAGTTTATCGATCCATCATGTGAGGAATGGTATAATAGGAGAGCATCTGACATGATCATTGTAGAGCGTACATTCATAGCTACCCTAGACCGTACCTTTAAATTAGGAATGATGTTTAGGAGGCTAGGATGGGGATCGATAGTACAGCAAAAAAGGAAATGTTGTCCCGTGCTAATCAAAGAATTCTATGCCAACATGGTTGACAAGGGAAATAAACACCTTCCCCACATTGAGACCAGAGTGAAAGGAATCCCCATTACCATCACACAAAATCACTTAGCTAATCTTCTCTAGGTGTTTGATGATGATTCTTAGCTAGGGATAGATGTTAACAATAAAAAAAAATTCTTTCTGACCTTAATTGGGATGATAGTGGGACTAGAGCCACTCTAGGGTTGTATAAGCATAATGCCATGTAGGCCAATAGTTTCTATTCGAACAATGACCTTGGTACCAACTTTAGAGCTCTAGTCTATATGTTTGGGTTCAATGTTGTACCCCGTGCCAGTGGTTTTAATAAGACCTGCCTTATTGACACCTATATTTTGCATAGGATGATGAATCTCTCTTGCACCCATTATTATACAATCCACTAGGGATGTGGTTCATCACCATCTCTCTACCAAAGCCTTCGTCTTCCCTCTAGTTATCATGAAAATTCTGGAAGACTTTGGTGTTGGTACTGAGGGAGAATTGATAGAGGCCACCACTGAGCACGATATGGTTACGGAACAAACACTGCTGAGTTGTGGGTACAAGTACAACAAGGAATTGAAAAAGTGGCTCACCTCCCAAGAGGCCAGGTATCCCGATCAGGTTAGGCCATCCCCTGTGGAAGAGGAGCACCTACAGCCACCAGCACGTGCAGGAGCTAGTAGTTCTCAGTCCCAACCTAGGACTGACTTTGAGACTACCGGGCTGGGACAGTTAGCCCAGTAGACGGAGATGCTCCTACGCTTGTAGGGCTCTATCGACAACATTGCCCAGCAGTAAGCTACTATGGAGCAACAATGGGCTGAATGGAGGCAGCATTTTCCAGGATAACATGGTGGTGAGGGCATTTCCACACCTACTGATGATGATGAGGAGGAGGATTGAGCTGATTGTTCCACACTTTCTCTTATGGTACACTATTATTTTTCCTTTGGCTTTCATGTCTTTTCTAGTTAGTTCTTGCTTACATTTCTTCGTTTGTATTAATTTCTTTCTTTAGTTTTTGTTTTCTAGTTTTTATGCTTTGGTGTGCTCTTTTGTATTTTTCTTTTTAGGTACTTTGCCAATGCCTCTTTCTCCAAGAACACAATGCTTGTACAACAAATTGCATAATATCTGGAAGTATTGTCTTTCTTATCCCTTTTCCTTTATGTTTTTTGTCCTATGGCATTGTTTATTCTATGTTCTATTTATTTGCCCATTGAGGACAATGTCCAGTTTAAGTGTAGGGGAGTGGTTTGATTGAAAATTCTTTTATACATCATTCTTTAATCCTTTATCCTTCTTGTGAGCAAAACTTTTCAAGATTTTTTCTGATTTTCTTTGAGATTTCAAGCTGTATTCTTAATGTATGTCTTTATGATAGATTATAGAGCATATGTTCTATATCATTTATGGCTTATGCAAGACTTTATGCACGCACTTGGACTAAGTAGTTCTTGATCATATGCGTTACATTGTTCATAAACCGATTTTTTTCTACTAAAATTCATGGAGCATTCTAGAACTTACTTGAATACCTCTCGAAGCGAAATAAGAAAGACATTCATGATTTAACTTAGAGATGACGGTAATAGGCCTTCTTTGGATAGTTTGAGCTTTTCAAGCCTACCTATTTTTTATATTATCCCTAGTGCCTATTTTGAGCCTACATGTTAGTATTGTGCCCTAGAGGTAATCACTTATACATTGTATATGACATATTTTATTGTAATAAAAGGCATTATTTATTTTACAATTTCTTTTATTTACTTTAGAGTAATATAACTGTACGATAAGTCCCTAGTACAACATTGTGCTAAGAAAATCATGATAGAAATCATGATATAAGATTCCCACTACACTGTATAGTGTTGTACTTAAATAGTCCCTAGTCATAGTATTAAAGAGACAAGACATCATTAATACGTTAAGACTAGCATCTGTTAGACTTCCTGATTTGATCGAGGCGGTAGTTCTCATATCCATGAGTATTGAGTTACTCAAAGTTAACACATGGATGTTTGTTAATGAAACAAGTTCATTGGATAACCTAGCTTTGAGATAATCACATGGATAACTATTTAGTGACAGTGATATAATCTCAATATACCAAACGTGCAAGTATCCTTAAACTTGAGATCTCCAAGGTACATTGTTTGCTAAGTATTGTACTTTGATTCCAATCTCTGGAGCTCAATCGAGGGCTACCTATAGGATGGATATTGGGTACATTATGAGGTAAACGAAAGTAGTCGAGAGGGTCAATAAAGGATTCACCACTCCTAATAGTAGGGCGAATATCTCACGGCCACTTATAGAAATTACTACTCAAGAAGTCCTTAGCCCAGGTGAATGTGTATTGGAAACAGTTCCAATTGATACACATCTAGAATAGTGGGTTCTTTGTACAAGTACTATTATATTCGAGCCAGAATTAATATATATTCTGAAGGGAGTTGGCACTAATTTCGTACTCAAAACTGAATGAGAAATTGTATGGTAAAATGAATTAATTACACTATAGTTTGTTATTGAAGGGTTTATGTCAAGCCACTTGACTTTCTGGACTTTTAGGTGGTATGATGTGTTGCTAGATATCGGTCATGATATGGGAATATGGGTTTATTAATTGATGAATTAATAAACCAATCCTGAATAGAATTAATAGGATTAATTCTAATTAATTTTAGATTATTAATCTCAAAGACGTTTGGATTAATTCATGTTTGCTACCAATTGATTGGGAAACCTAATAGGTCACACGCAATAGAGGATTATATACTCAAGATGTTATTTGATAGTATAGTGGGGTGAATTGCGAGAAAGAGAAGTTGTTGTGGACCAATTATAATTAGTTCTAATTTTTTGTCCAAATTATAATTGTGAAAACTTGATGTTTCCAATTACAATTATGGAACTCTAACTGTTTTAGAATTCTAGGTTTTCAGTGAATTTTTCGATTTTATGATGATATAACGAAAAACCCTAGAGTGGGATTCAAATGATAATTGCAGCCACCTAAACCTTCTTTTCTTCTCTCTCTCTCTCTCTCTCTCTCGATTGTTCCTGTGAAGAATCCTAGCCACCATCTTTTTTAGCTAGCACAGGAAATTTTGGTGCTTGAGTATTCCTCTGTATGGATTACTGTTAGAGATAATCAGACACTATGATTATAGCGGTTAGACGTTCAACTATCGTTGAGTTTGATCAAGAGGATTGTTGGATCATGCCTTGACTTGAAGAAGAAATTTTTTATGTTCACACGATCAAATAAAGGTAAAAAGCTATTACCCTTGTCATCTTTATGTCTTCTTTTCCATGCATATGCGGATCCTGGGATGGTATCTCATTTTTTTTTTCTCTGTGCCGTATAGGATACATGCCTGAGATACCCAATACTACATTGGTGAATTTTTTTCTTAAAACCTGTTATCATACTTTGTCCATTGTTTTCTTTCTGAGAGTTTGAATAATTCTTCCAAATCTTTAATTGCTCTTGATGGATAAAAGTGCATGTAAGAGAAAGTTGAGGGAGAATACTTGGAGAAAGATCATAACTCTTTATTGTCAGTCATGCATCAATATTTGTGTTGAGCTAGAAAAGAAAAAGAGAAAGAAAGGAAAGCGGAGAAAGAAAAAGAAAGGTTGAAAACAAGAAAAGAAAACCAAAAAGCTACTAGGAAAGATGGAAAGAGAGAAACTGAGAAAGAAAAGAATAGCAGCATTGAAAAATAAAAGAAAAGAGAAAATTGAAAAAAAAAAGAAAAAGAGAAAGATCACAAGAGGAATGGTGATTGAGTTGTAAAAGTTGAGTTTACATCAACTCCTTGACACCATCGCTGAAAATTCGAGTGACCTTGTGAAAAAATAGAGAAGAGTTGATGAATAAGCTGAAAGGGGAAAAAAAAAAAGAAGAGAGAAAACTCAAGATTTGCTTGAGTTGAACTGTAATTGCTAAACAAGGTTATGTGTTTTGATTTATTTGGGAGTAGGAGAGCAAGAAGAGTTTGGAAATTATTGATACATCTTGTTTATCCTTTTCTTGCGAACTCTCATCTTCTTTGATAGTTGATTTTCCTATATCCTTCATTTGACAAGCCATATTATAAGCCACTAGACTTACCTTACAAGCTTGAAAGTCCTTTTTGACCTAAGTAGAATCATGATATGTCTCGGATTAGTAGAAAAAGTGTATGAAAAGTAAGCTTATGGAATGTATATTCTTTTTAAACTAAATTCATTCCAATGGTTTGAGAAAATTGTTAATGTATTGGGATGGTTCTACTAAGTCACTATTCACTTACATAAGTCTTGCATTTGTTATGAATGATATAGTATCTTGTGTTTTATGTTCTTCAATGAAGAAAGAATTACAGATATCATTTTGGAATTGATTTAAGAGATTCCTTGAAAACCTTGTGTTTTTCTTACTTGCCTTTGATACTTTGCTTGAGGACAAGCAAAGTGCAAAGTGTGGGGGAATATGATAGGGCATAAATTAGTTATATTTTTATTAGTTATTTGAGGCTCTTTTGGGATACATTCTATTTAATAACTAGTTATATTCGTTCATACTTGTGATTTTACCATTGAAAAGGTATTTTGTGTATTATTTCAGATTTGAGGGGTAAAACAAAGTAAAAATGTCAGAAAATAAAACAGAGGCAGCGTCGGCCAAGGTAGAAGAACCAATGCCGGCCATGTGCTATTTGCACGCACTTCGAGATGACAAAAAAATATTGAAACAGGACTGAAACAGAACCAAACCGGTGCCGGCTCTAGCAACCAAGTTGGCGCCGATTGTACTTTGGTTAATATTCCGTAGAAAGCAAGAAAAAATCGACGAATGATTGAAGAAATAGAACACAATCGGTGCCAGCTCCAGCAGCTAAGGCGGCACCAGCTGTGTGCCCTGAAGATAAGGCAGAACCTTGATTTTTGCACGCAATTTTTGGTAATTCGTAGAATTTTAGTATCTTTCGACTTCTACTCGGCCATGAACCTTACACCAACGAGTTTAGGAACTTCCTAAGCATATAAATAGATGGAAAACACAAGAGAAATGGGGGAATTCATAGATCATCATAGAAAATCAGTCAAATCAAAGGAGAAATTCTTCAATTCAAGAAAGGTTGTGCAAGAAGAAGGAGGAGGCTTGTCTCTGAGTGCTTTCTTTTACTTTTGTTCTCTTTTCTTCAACAATGATGTATTAATTGTTTTATTGTAATTTGACATTTTTTTTAGGTATTCATGTTTTTTAGAGTTACTTTGATCTTTTGATTAATTGATTGTTATTCTTGGTGTTCAATTATTGGTGCTAATTAAGAGATTAATTGGTTGTTTCTCTCTATTAACTTACTTGAAAAAGGGGTTGATGTTGGTCTCAATTCATTAATTTCATATTTGTTGTCTCTTAACTTGTTGGAAAAAAAAGGTTGATTGCGAAGGACTAGGTAATTGAAGGTAAATTGATGTTTGCTAGAATATGGATTCATTGGTTAATTTCGTGTTTTATGTTTGCTAGAATATGGAAATTTAATCAAGGATTATATTTAATGCAGCTTTTGAGTGAATTAGTTGAGACAGAATATGTGATGCTAATTTGTCTCGAAGATAGTGATTTCATAATTGAAAAAGAAGTGAGTCTACTTTAATCCTTGTTGAGGCCAGAAGAATAGTTAATTAGTATGATGATTAGCTTCTTTAATATCATGTTTGTCAAAATAATGGTTTAAGTTACATAATTCTCCATCCTTGTCATGTATATATTATATTATATTATTTTTCTTTTTATTTTCTTTTTCACTTTATGGAGTCGGTTAAACTATGAAAGAAAAGTGATTAATACATATTTGTTCTTTAAGGATTGACACTCGTTTGAACCCTATGCTCTGTTAAAAATAAGTACGCTTGCTCATATATGTAATTTGGGGTTGACGTTTTAATTTAAACTTGATTGGGAATGTGCTTATTTTTATATGATTTTTATACCCAAACCCATATGCATCAATGCCAGTTTTCAATTTGACAAAGATGATTTCAAATCATAATCCGGCTACATGTTTACGTTGTGGGGAAGGGGCAATATGTTGGAAGAGTTCCAAACAAGAGACTATTGCTGACTCTACGACAGAAGCTAAGTACATAGCTGCTTCTGAAGCGGATAAGGAAATAAAGATAGAGAGAGTTCCCACGGATGAGAACATAGCTGACCCGCTTACAAAAGCGCTATCCCAAAATAAACATGATAGGCATGTTGAGTCATTCGGTATTAGATACATGAATGATTTGCACTAGTATAAGTAAGAGATTGTTAGTGCTATACCCTAGAGGCAATCACTTATACGTTGTATATGACACACTTTCTATTAATAAAAGGCACATCTAGTAAATGGTAGAAACATGTGGTGGTAAAAAGAAAGTCGAACCACATTGTTGGCCAGCATTCAAAAAGGGGTGTCGGGACTAAGTCTGCAAGAATTCACATTTCCTGGCTGACCACTTATGCATGCTACTTACAGACTTCTTATGCTTAAACAACTTTTATTGTTTTCCCATTAACAAATAATTTTATAATTTTTGCACTAGTACTTGAACAATTTATTTATGCATTTATCCCCTGCTAATTTTATTTGACTGCTTTATTCTATCCTTATTGCATTTTGATTGATGATAAAGTGGGAGAAAAATGGATTGTGATTGTGATCTGTGGATTATGAATTATGGATTGATGGTTTGTGATTATGATCTGTGGATTATGAATTGTGATTTTGATCTGTGCATTATGAATTATGGATTGTGATTGTGATTTGTGGATTATAGATTATGGATTGTGTGATTGTGACATGTGGATTATGAATTACGGATTGATTGATTGTAATTGTGATATGTGGATTATGAATTATGGATTGTGGATGAATATGAATTATTTTTAATTATTATGATGTCAAAATATTATTTTGATAATGGTGGATTGGGAACTATGTTGTGAGAATATATGTTATGAACCTATGGACTGTTTGTTGGGAGATATGCCCTCATAGACTAGGTTTCTGATATAAATATTGAATGTTATAAAAAATGAATTTATTTCCAGAAATTGTTTGTGAATTTACATTTTTATTTGTACACAATTACGTTTGGAAAAGACCCATTGTATTTAAGTAAGTGGTTCATGTGAATGGAGGTCTTTCACAATAAGGTATGGATCACGGGTTACTTAACACATAAACATTCGTTCTTAACCGATTGATGAGAATGAGAATCTCATAATGTTTAGGTTATTATGTTGTGAATTCCAAATAGGGAATGGCTTACCTTCACCCAGTGAGTAGTCCACTCACTTCATGACATAAGCATATTTCGAATACGTAGAATAGGACCTGTAGTAGTGATTTCTTTAAGTATTATATGGTAGAAACCTAGACTACTACCGCTACGGCGTGGACTAGTACTCTACGACTTGAGTATAGGTTGGTGGTTTGATGAAGCTGGTTAGGTATGTGTGGCTAGAGCTACCGGAGCCGGCGTCGGCTCTGTTCAGTTCCCCTGTTCTTGTGTTTTTCCAGTTTTGTTTTGTTTTCACTTCTGCTACGTGCCCTGTATTTTCCATTTTTCATGCCTTCAACTTGTATCAGAGCATGAAGGTTTTGTGAAAATATAGGAAGCATGCATCTAGATGAATAAAACTGGATACATATGTGTGATTAAACTATGATCTTTTGCTATTTTGACATGGATAGATTCTCTGTTAAACCTCACGGGTGGAGGTATAGGAGATTTGTACATTACTGTTTTTCTTAGTAAATTGTATAAGCCCAATGTTTATGTGTATAGGCGATTGTTGGTTTTGGTTTATTTCATTGTATTTGGATTAAAATTGGAGAGCCAATGGTACCAGAAGTTGAGAAGAAAATAGAGGAAAGTCGCAGAAAAAAAACCTGTAGGAAGAGCCGTCCAGACCAGAACTGATGCCGCTAGGCCGCCCAAACCGGCACCGGCTAGGGTCTGGAATATGGTCTGCGTGCTGGTTACTCGTTGGGTCCTAGTTTTGTGCGGTGGGTGCAGTGGACCACAGTTCAGATGGGTGCCTGATCCAGTGCAGTGGGTGCAGTGGACCAAGGATAAATTTGTTAATTTTTTCCTTGTAATTTTTCTTGCAATTTCCATTGGTTTTGAGGTCTGTACCAGGCGAAGTTAATATCTTGCAATAGTTAATATTCTAGGATTATTTTGCATGAAAAATATTAGTAAGGGATTTTAGGATTAAACAAGACCATTAATTAATTAATTAATATATTTAATTCTATTATCTGGGCGCTTATGTTTGAAAAATAGAAGAGCATAAAAACGTCTACTGTGGAATAGGAAGAGGAGAAGTTATCTTCGGAAGCAACTTTTTCTAACCCAATTGTGGAATAGGAAGAGTCACAGCCTCAAGAGCTTGTACAAATAGAGTCTCGTCGTAGTTGGAGAGTGTCTAAGGTTCTGGAGAGATGGACTGGAGAAGCTATTGAGCTGGTCTCCGACCATCAGGAATAAGACCCCACTAGATACGAGGAGGCTATTGCTAATGCCGATGCAAATCTATGGCATGAAGTAATGAAAGCCGAGATTGAGTTTATGTACCTCAATCAGGTTTGGGTTCTTGTAGCTTCACTTGAAGGGATAAAATCCATTGGGTGTAAGTGAGTATACAAGATAAAGAGAGGAGTAGATGGGAAGGTGGAAACCTTCAAAGCTAGACTTCTGGTGAAAGGGTATAATCAGAAAGAGGGAATCTATTATGAGGAAATCTTTTCTCCGGTAGCCATGCTTAAATCCATCCGTATCCTCCTTGCCATTGCATAGCATTATGACTATGAGATATGATAAATGGATGTAAAGACGGCATTTTTAAATGGCCATCTTATTGAAGACATCTATAAGTCCCAACCGGAAGGCTTTATTACTGAAGGCCAAGAACATATGGTTTGCAAGCTTAAGAAGTCCATTTATGGACTAAAGTTGGCATCGAGAGCATGTAACATTTATTTTAACGAGACTATAAAGTCTTACGATTTTATTCAAAACGAGAATGAACCATGAGTGTACAGGAAACTTGAAGGCATTAATGTGGTTTTTCTTATCTTGTATATAGATGATATTCTACTTATTGGAAATGATATAGGGTCATTATCATCTACAAAGGTTTGGCTGTCTAGTCAATTTAGTATGAAGGACTTGGAAGAAGCCAGCTACATTCTCAGGATTAGACTTCTTAGAAATAGGAAGCTGAGAATGTTAGGATTATCCCAAGCGGCATACATTGACAAGATGCTGACCAGGTATAGCATGGACTCATGCAAGGGAGCTCTAATTCCTTGCAGATATGGGTTGTCATTTTCTTCAAAGGACTATCCTATTTCTCAAGAAGAAAAGGATAGAATGAGTAGGATTCCTTACATTTTAGCTGTGAGAAGTCTCATGTATGCCATGCTATGTACTAAGCCAGACATCTACTTTGCCGTAGGTTTGGTTAGCAGATATCAGTCAAACTCTGGGGAGATTCATTGGCAAGATGTAAAGCATATTCTCCAGTACCTTAAGGGAACGAGAGATTATATACTGGTTTATAGGGCTAATGACTTAGTTCCTACAAGATACACAGACTCAGACTTCCAAGCAAACAAGAATGAGAGAAAATCCACTAATGGTTATATCTTCACCTTGTCTGGAGGAGATATTTCATGGAGGAGTATCAAGTAATCTTGCATTGCAAACTCAACCATAGAAGATAGAGTATGTGGCAGCTTTGGAGGCATCCAAGGAAGTAGTTTGGCTCCGGAAGTTCCTTTCAGAACTTGGAGTTGTGCCACAAATGGACAAGCCAATTGTGATGTATTGCGACAACACTAGAGCAGTATCACAATCAAAAGAACCCAGGAACTACAAGAAGGGAAAGCACATCAAGAGAGAAAGTACCACCTGATCCGGGATTTTATCCAGAGACGAGAAGTCGGGCTAGAACAGATTGCCTCTGAGAACAATCTAGCTGATCTATTCACTAAGCCTTTAGCTGAGAGAGTCTTCAAGAGACACTTAGACACCATAGGGGTAGGAGATTATTGCGAGATATGCCCTCTTAGACTAGGTTTCTGATGTCAATATCGAATGTTTTAATGAAAGAATTTATTTTCATAAATTATTTTTGAATTTACATTTTTATTTGTGCACAATTACGTTTGGAAAAGACCCATTGTGTGTAAGTAAGTGGTTCATGTGAATGGAGGTCTTTCACAGTAACATATGGATTATAGGTTATTTGACACATAAACATTTGTTCTTAATCGATTGATAAGAATGGGAATCTCATCATGTTTAGGTTATTATGTTGTGAATTCCAAATTGGGAATGGCTTACCTTTAGCCAGTGAGTAGTCCACTCACTTCATGACATAAGCATATTTTGAATACGTAGAATAGGACCCGTAGCAGTGGTTTCTTAAAGTACTATATGGTTGAAACCTAGACTACTACTGCTATAGCGAGGACTAGTACTCTACGACTTGAGTATGAGTTGGTGGTTTGACGAAGCTGGAAGCATATACTTTGATATGCTATAGTTGAGGTTCTATAGTAGGGCAAATATACTTATATGTTGGGTATGCGTGACTAGTTAGTTAAGACAGACTTATACAAGATAGTTTCTATACTATATCGATTATTGTGGTTGTTTGAATGATCTAAATATCCAGAGCCCTAGGAAACATGACTTGGATGTTTGCTTTAGGGTAGCCCTTTTGGAAAGCAAAAACAATCTAGGAAATCCTGGATCATTAGACTAGAAGCATAAGGATGGTAGATGTCATTTCGAGAGGTGTTAGTACACTTCTTTCTTTCTAAATGTATGGCAATGTATAGAGGGGTATTTTAGTTAATACACCTGTAGGTCGGAGATTTTGCTAATGCAGCATTGTCCTTGGGGTCAATATTTCCTTATGGTGATATTAGAAAATATTTAAAATGAAAAATACAACTATTTATATGAGAATGGTATTTTGGTCATTTTAGTAGCCAAGGCGGTGTGTCTTTTGTTCCCCAGTAAAGACCGTGAGACCTAATTAAATACGGGCTAGGAATCGATCTTAAATTAAATAGAATTTATTTTCTTTAAGTAGCCTGATTTAATTGTTGGGCTAGAATAAAGTAAAGGTCCATGGAGAGAGAATTAATTAAATTTGTTTGGTAGGTTAATTAATTATTCAGGGCTTTGACCCAATTTCAATAATTAAACATTAACCTATGACTAAACTAATATAGACTTATTAATTGGAGTAGTTTATTTGAGTTGAAAAAATTAATTATTAATTGGGCCATTTATGTGATACTAATTAAAATAATTAATAAGCCCAAAAGGTTAAACTAAGAGTCCAATGGCCATATCTAGTTTATCCTAGAGTTTTTATTTAAGCTAAATAAGAGGATTGGAGATAAATGTTGTTTTTGATGGCCTTTTCTCTATGTGGAAAAATTGTCTGACGTCTCTCTCTCTCTCTCTCTCCAAGAAAGTTCCCTAGCCTTGAAAGTTATTCACCAAACAGAATTAGGCAGGCCATATACTAGAAGACCGACAGTTTGGCGTTCACCTACATGCAAGGATGGAGTAGGAGGCTTACAGGAATTGCACCAGAGATTTCCACCAGCACACCTACCCTGGTTACGTACATTCCAGTCTAGCCAATTCTTAGAACGAGGAAAAGTGGTATTGTTTTAAACGTCGGAATTTGTGCAGAGCACAATCTGCACCAGCTATGGCTGCCGGAGTCGACACTAGCTCTGTTCAGTTACCTAGTTCTTGTGTTTTTCCAGTTCTGTTTTGTTTTTGCTTCCGCTACGTGCCCTGTGTTTTTCGTTTTTCATGTTTTCACTATTTATGTTTGCGGATACAGATTATAAGACATTGGGAGACTTAGTGGAATCTATATTGCGGTTAATGAAATAAGGAGTTTTAAAGAATGGGTATGAGTTCATCGTGCATTCTAACTGATTTTAACTTGGTTTGATGATTTATTTCTTGAGTATGGTTGTGATTTGCATTTTATTAAGTATTCGGACGATGAGGATATTTATGGTTATGAAAAATTTCTCCTGTTGCACAAAAAATTCCTTATGTTTGAAATACCGTAGAAAACTAGGTTGGGTTAAAAGCCTCTAATCCATCTTTGTAACAAAAAATTTCTTTTACTCTTCATATACATAGGGGGAGTTTTGGATCCGTGTTTTTTCAATCCGAAATAGCAGTCCAACAATGACCTTTAAAAAAAAAAAGATCAAGTTTTTGCCTCATTTACTCCCATTTTAGATGCTATTTTGGAAGTCCAAAATTCTGGGACCCGACTGTTAGAGTTATGCCCTAGAGGCAATCACTTATACATTGTATATGACACATTTCATTTTAATAAAAGGTATTATTTATATTACAGTTTCTTTTGTTTACTTTTATGTAATATAACTATTAGATAAAGTCCCTAGTACAACACTGTGTTAAGGAAATCATGATAGAGATTATGATATGAGATTCCTACTACACTATATAGTGTTAGTACTTAAATAGTCCCTAGTCGTAGTATTAATGAGATAGGACATCATTAATGCGTTAAGACTAGCATCTATTAGACTTCCTAATTTGATCAGGCAGTGGTTCTTATATCCGTGAGTATTGAGATACTCAAAGTTAACACATGGATGCTTGTTAATGGAACAAGTACATTGGATGATTTAGCTTTGAGATAATTATATGGATAACTAATTAGTGCCAGTGATATAATCTCAACATAGCAAACGTGCAAGTATCCTTAGACTTGAGATCTCCAAGGTACTTTATTTGATGCGCCTTGTGCTTTGATTCCAATCTCTGGAGCTAAGTCGAAGGTCACCTATGGGTTGGGCATTTGGTACATTGTGAGGTAAACGAAAGTAGTTGAAATGGTCAATAAAGGATTCACCACTCCTAATCGTAGAGGCGAATATCTCACGACCACTTGTAGGAATTAGTACTCAAGAAGTCTGTGGCCAAGGCGGTTTTGTATTGGAAATAGTTTTAATTGATACACATCTAGAGTAGTGGATTCCTGGTACAAGTACTATTATAATCGGGCCAAAATTAATATATAGTCTGGAGGGAGTTGGCACTAATTTCGTACTCCAAACCAAATGAGATATTGTATGCTGAAAAGAGTTAATTGCACTGTAGTTTGTTATTGAATGGTTCATGTGATGCCACTTGACTTTCTAGACTCTTGGGTGTTAATGATGTGTTGCTAGATACTGCTCATAATCTGGGAATATGAGTTTATTAATTGATGAATAAATAACCTTATACAGATTAGAATTATTATGATTTCTTCTTATTAATTATGGATTATTAATCTCAAAGACGTTTGGATTAATTCATATTCACTACCAATTGACTGGGAAACCTAATAGGTCACACACAATAGAGGATTATATACTCAAGATGTTATTTGATAATATAGTGGGGTTAATTGTGAGAAAGAGAAGTTGTTGTGACCAAATTATAATTAGTTATAATTTATGGTCCAAGTTATAATTGTGAGAACTTGATATTTCCAATTACAATTTGGGAATTCTAATTGTTTTAGAATCCTGAGATGGAGTAATTTCAGCAGGTTTTTCGTGATATGTGTGAGAAACACATGAAACCCCAGCTTGAGAGGAATTGATGCCAAAAACAACATCTTCAAACCTTCTCTTCTCTCTCGTTTTTCTTCATCAAAGAGGAAACGAAAATCCCTAACCCTAGCCGCCATATTGGTTTATGCTAGCACATAAACATCTTGGTGCTTAAGTGTGATCCTCTGTGTAGATTTCTGTTAGAGATAATCACACACTGTGATTCTAGTAGTTGGATATTCTACTATCGTGGTGTTTCATCAAGAGGATTGCTAGATCACGCCTCGACTTGAAGAAGGAAAAAATTTGTTTTTCAAACACTTAAAGAAAGGTAAAGCTGTTACCTTTGTTCTCTTTATGTCTTGTTTTCCACTCATATGCGATTCCTGGGATGGTATCTCGTTTTTACTTTTCCGCTACGCTATATATGATATGCGTGAGATACCCAATACCATCTTAATTTCAAAACACACTTCATAGCTCTATATTTTATGAATCATATATGCACACACTAAGGGGTGCATTACATCTTATGATTTTTCTTCCATACATCCTCGTGTACCTATCTATACATTATTTTTGTGATAACCATTTGTGACTATTTCCTTGTTAAATAGTCCTTTGATGGAAAGAAGGAGGACAAAGAGGTAGGTTGGTCCATAGGCTTATTGAGCCATGTTTGTGAGTATATGCTTAAGTTTTCTTATCTTAATCTCCTCAACACTCTTTGAGTCCTATAATGATATAATTCTTCTTTGTTAAAAATATTTTTGTTTCTATCAGTCTAACATGTTTGTACTGTACATATTGTTATTTTTATATCACAATCACATCAAGTTTGTTAATACTCAAAAAGGGGGAGATTGTGAAACCCCAACTAAAACCAACCCTAGAGTAAGGGGGTCAGGATACATATCATATTTTCTTGCATACATAAATATATTTTTGAATAATGTTATGTGCTTTGGAATTGTGATTTATAGTCTAGAATGCTTAATTGTGCTTATTGAGTAGGAAGGGCAAAATGTTAATTTTGCTTGAGGAGGAAATAATGAGATAGCTTGAGGATTAAATAGGAAGAATATTTAGGAGAGAACATAAGATCAAGAGTTATTGTGGATTAGTGGTTAGAGCTTTGGAATTAATCTCTAAGGTCTTGAGTTCAAATCCCATCATTTAAGTTGTAGTATGATTAATTTTATTTTTGTGATGGGTGGAATATTTTTGGCCTTGCATACCATAAGAAGAAGTAGGAGTGTTATCCTAGGAGAGAGAAGAAGGGAATGCCTTAATCCTACTCTTGTGCCATACAAGAATTCTTAAGGGATTTATGTCCTTCTACTCTCTAGGTTACCTTAATTCTTTATCAATTAAGTTGTTCAATTTATCCCAAGGCCATTCTTATTTCCAAAAAATCCAGCAAGGTTCATTAACCTTGGAATCTCAAAAATAACTCTTATAGGATAGATTATTGGCTGGAAATGGGGAAGGAGTTAAGGAAGGTTCCCAAGAGAATTGATCTCCATGGTTGAACCTTCAAACTCCACTCCATAAGTGTTCTTCTTTTTCGTGGTAGCAATCTGGAAATTTTCCAGCTTCATTGACCAGTCCAGCTTTCAAAAATTTCAGCCATTTTCTCACTCAAATACTGTAAGAAAAATAGCCAATTTGATCAGCTTGAAGATTGAAACCTTTAGCCAAAAATCGGATTGCACAAAGCTGTGTAGACCAGGAAAAAAATCCAGGACAATTTCGCAACTTAGCAGTCCAAAAACCAAGTTATTTCTTCTAGCCTTCAAACCAGTAATTCATCTCTATCTTTCCTCCATAAAGAAGGCTAGAAACCAGCCTTAAAGGACCCTCCAATACCCCTTCAAACCTTCTGCAAGTCGGCTGGAACATTGCAGAAAAATCTGCACAAAAATTCTAGCAAACCATTCGAATGAACAACCAGAAATTCCAGCCTTGCTCCCTCTTTAACCTTGGCCGAAAAACCACTTCAACTTTCTATGAAAATAACCTTAGTCAGCAATGAACTGAACTTCATCACCCTCCTCCATTGATCTGCACGAAAGAGCTCCATAGTCACTCCTTCAATCACTGCAATCAAGCCTTCAATTGGAATTCAAAATTTCAGTAAATTATTCCATGAAAACTTCCATAGATTAAGTCTCAACCAACCAGAAATTTCCTCTACCATAACACTCAACATTTCAGCCACCCTATAGCTCCTACAAACCTCATTCATCTCAGCAAAACTTCAGCAAATTCCAGTCGGCCATAGCAGCTCCAAGAGCATCCATCAAGCAAACCATTCTTACCATATCTTCTACCTTAATTCACTCCCTGAATTACTTCTTTTGAATTTCAAACAACCAGCTTTCCCTCTTCTCCATAATCTGAAAATTCAATCACCAAAATTCCTCAAACCATTCAGCCAACACCATTCAGCAAATTTCATCCAGCATTTTCTCCATCCTCTCCATTTCTCCAAGAACACCAAGAACACACACCACCATTCTCCAAGCCTAAGACCACCTTAAACACCTCCAATCTCTTCCCAAAACTCCAGATCACGTCTACTCACCCTTTAGAATCCATTTCTGTATTTTATAACATCAAACACTAAAAATAAAATTCTACTATCGGATCAAAAACCAGAATTTTTCTTGAAGATTCAAGAACTCTCTCAAGGTAACCATGAACAATTATGTTCATATTCTTTCCTCTTCAATCTTTAAAATAATATAAAAATACTCTCTCTCTCTCTCTCTCTCTTGGCCGAAATGGTTGCTTCAACCATGGCCATTTTTTTTTCTTCTTCCTTCTTGGTTAGATCAAGCCTTCCAAGCGTGTGGATTCTCTTGAAACTTCATCAAGGTAGTCATCAATCGAGTATGTCTCTTTAACCCTCTCCTTAATTCTAAAATCATGTCACTTGGATGTTGTTAGAAAAGGATGGAATATGATTGGAGATTGAGTATGTGTTTAGATGAAGGAGTTGAGATTGGAGCATGAGGATGATTTGTCATGGTTGAGTTTTATGATGCTTTGTGGTTTGTTGCATGCTCTTCATGTCATGAGTTATTATGAATGATTAAGCATGATAGAAATTATGTCACATTTGGTGAATAGGGTTTTATGTTCTTGTATTCTTGTTGAAGCCATGAATACGATTATGCTTAGTGAAGTTTGGATCATGTGATGGTTGATATAGATTTAAGCCTTTATTCATGAATTGAATGGTTTGTTGATTGGTATTAGAGTTTATGTTCATGATTATTGTTTGCCATAGGAAAAGTATGATCATGACCTTCTTGATCCTAAACTATTTAAGTTAGCCAATTTTATTATATTAATAAAATTTAATACCATATTTTTTCCAATAATTTTGAAAACCCTAGAAAGCTTTGGAATTGGATTGTTAAATGAAATAGTGATATTTTAGCCAAATGAATGATATCTTTATTTAAAATAATGTATATAAATATTTAAATATAATAATACTAAATAAATCCTTTTATATAAATAATCATAATAGGTAAAATATTAATCTTATAAGCCATATATTCATAAATACTAGTAAAATTTATTTATTACCTTATGATCAAAATTAATAAAATTTACTATTAATTTTATTAACTAATTATTTTCTATCTATTAATTATTAATTAAGAAATTAGTAATAATTTATTATTTTTAATAAAATCGTCTAAAACTTAGGACCTTTATCAAATAAACCCTAGTTTATTTATTAATAACAAAGATTTACATTTGAACCTATAGCTTATTAGTAATTATTTTGCGGTTCCTAGTTATTTTATTATCAAGTTAGATTTATTTTATAAAACCTTTTTACCATCTAGCCTTAAAGTTTAGGATATTAGGGTCGTGATTGTAATAAGTTGATCTAGGATTATTTATGAAGCAACTATAGCTTGAGTATAACCATATGGCTTGTGTTTACCCCAGGTAAGGTTAGGTAAGCTTTGGAAGGTTTGTGAATTTTCAAGCAAAGCATCAGGTAAGCTCCTGCATAAAACTTATTTGCTATTAAAGGTTACTATGACAAGTCAAATGCGAAGTGTGTGAACGCTCATTTTTGTAAAGGCAATTAAGGACTATTCCCTTTCTTGTTTCAGCCAAACAAATTATTTGAAAATCAACAAGCAGTTTTACTAAAATATAAAACTCTTTCTAAAACCAACTTTGACATGAACTTTAGAAACCCTTAATTGCTATTTCTAAATAAAGCAATGTTTTATCAGTTTTCTCCCAAGTGGGACAATCAAACACTGAGTACTGAATAAGGGTATGCTAGTAGAACTAGTTTCAAAGAGCAAGAGCGAGTCTTCTGGTAGGAGGCCACCTCCAGAAGATGAACTCAACTTGGAAAAGCCACAGTACTACTTAGTCATGTCAATCCGAGCTAGCAAGTTTCAGTCATGTGGACAGTGTGTTTCTGGAATGGACAACTGGTTTGTTTAGGTGTAGAGAAGGAAGAGAATCTTACTCGGTAGGCTGTACACCTACATTTTGTTAGTCTGCACAAAGTGTGGCATTCTGACCATTATATGGTTATGGGGCCCACCGTGTGGTAACCCATGGCCGCCCATTTCGAGTGGTTGTATTTATTGTCCACTTGTATGGTTTGAAAAGAGGAAAACACTACTCTTTATTTTAACCTTATTTATTGCTTGCCAGCATTTTCTCTTATGAAATTTTTTTCAACTCATATACATGAACTGTTTTACCTGAACACTTAAAGCACACACGGACTTACTGAGATTTTTATCTCATCACCCTTTTATGCCATGATTTTAGGTCGATCCTGCTGTGGGAATGAGTAGCTAGACTGTTGCCTTCTTGATGACTCTATGTTATTTATTTTATATGTTGCTTTGAGAAATGATAGTGATCGATTTATTTTGGTTTTGATCTTGAATTTTTTGGTTGTAATAAGTTTTAATTTTAATTTTTTTTTATTTTTGTTTATGTGACCTACTTATAAAGTGTGAAACCCCAACTAAAACCAACCATAGAATAAGGGGGTTGTTATGCATATCATATTTTCTTGCATGCATAATCATTGAATTAATAAACTTATCATTTGGGTATGGTTTAGAATGGCACCCAAGCACTGTGTAGCTTCGTCAAGCAAGAGAATTTCGAAAGCAAACCATGTGGCACCGGAAGTTGAGACGACTCATATGCAATCACCCAACCGGGGTAATGGGAGTGATCCAGATATAAGAATGAGGTCTGAGGCACCGGTTGATATGTTGATGGGACCAGTATTCAGTAAGATGGCAGAGATTCTGTAGACCCTGACTGAGCAGAGAAACCCTAAGGGAGAAGATGAGGCATTGGAGCGCTTTTTGAAGTTTCTACCGCCCATTTTCTTGGGTGAAGCTGAGCAAGATCAAAGCAGAACAATGGATTGAGCAGATGGAAGATATATTCACAACACTCTAGTATACGGAGGAGTGGATGGTTAAGTTTGCTGTATTTCGATTGAGAGGCCTAGTTCGGGCATGGTGGCAGTGGGTTCAAGATGATTGGGCAATGGTTGATCAGGAATAGACATGGTCTAACTTCGTTGAAGCCTTCAAAGCTGAGTACATCCCTCAGTGGATAGTGGAAAAGCGGGAGGACGAGTTCTAGAATTTGAAGCAGGGAGGCATGTTAGTGGCACAGTACGTAGCACGGTTCACCCAGCTGTCAAAGTACTGCAAGAGACTAGTAGACATCGAGCAGAATAGGACAAGGCAGTTTGTTAAGGGACTTAGACTAGAATTGAGGAGGGCGTTAGCACCTTCTCCTCTAATGATCTATTCGGGGGCCATAGACGCAATTGCCAGGATGGAGAATAAGGATCGCAGCAAGATGGCGGCAAGGCCTTACCAGCCACCAAGACAACCGCAGGGACACTTCCCGAGGCAGCAACCCAACATGCGACCCGCTAATCAGCAGTGGCAGAACCGGGGCAAGCAAGCCCGGACCGCACCAGCTGGACCAGCTCAGAACTTTCTATTATATCGGCAGTGTGGGAAAAGAGGCCACACAGAGAAGAAATATTGGTCAAAAGGAGGAGAGCGGAAATGTTATCACTGCAGCGACCCAAACCACTTGCGGAACGGCTGCCCTATACTGCACCGAGTCTGGTAGGGAAATCCGGCTCAGAATCTAGGGCCCAATAGAGCCAATGCCATGAGAGCATCCGGGGGTGGAACACCGAAGCCTAAAGTGCAAGCCAAGGTATTCGCTCTCAACAGAGAGGAGGTTAGACCCGATGCAGCAGTAGTTGAAGGTACATTTACTATCCAAGTATGTTCCATTAATGCATTGATAGAACCTGGCTCTACTCATTACTATTTAAACAAGAACTGTGCATGTAATTTGGGATGGGATGGAGTAGAGTTACCTTTTTCCTTACTGGTAAGTACACCTCTGGGGAAGATGGTATAAGCAAACCGATATGTGTGAAACTATAAAATTGATATGGGGAGAGAAAACCTGGAGGGAGATCTAATAGTATTGGATATTGAGGATTATGATTTGATATTGGGGATGGATTGGTTAGCAAAACATGGGGCTCGGGTAGATTGTAAGAATAAATTGGTTCAGTTCATTAGACCTGGTTTTGATGTGTTGGAATTTGTTGGCAATGAGGTAAAAGAATTAAAGTATTTGATAGCGGGGGCTAAGGCCCAGAAATTGCTGAAGTAAGGATGTCAAGGGTACCAAGATTATGTGATAAACAAGCCAAAGGACTAGTGCACTTTAGAGGACACTGAGGTAGTGATGGACTTTCCCGATGTGTTTCCAGAGGAACTTACTTCTTTACCTCCCAGCCGAGAAGTGGAATTCACCATTGACCTAGTTTCAAGAGCAGAGCCAGTATCTCGAACGCCGTATCAGATAGCACTGGTAGAGTTGAAAGAACTAAAGGTGCAGTTAGAAGAGTTAGTGGAGCAGGGCTATATCAGACCTAGCACGTCATCTTGGGGAGCACCCGTACTATTTAGAAGAAGGATAGAACTGTGAGGCTGTGTATTGACTATTGGGGCTTGAACAACCTGATGATCAAGAACAAGTATCCCCTATCGCTGATTAATGAGCTGTTCGACCAGTTACAAGGATCCAGTTGCTACTCCAAATTGGACCTAAGGTAAGGGTATTACCAAGTGCGGATAAAAGAGAAAGATATCCCCTAGACAGCCTTCAACACCAGATATGGACATTATGAGTTCGTGGTAATACCGTTCGGGGTGATCAATGCTCCAACAGTGTTGATGGATTTAATGCACAGAGTGTTTTGGCCCTACTTGGACAAGTTCGTGGTGGTCTTCATCGACGACATTCTGATTTACTCCAAGAGTCTGGAGGAGCATGCGGAGCATCTAAAACTCGTATTGGAGAAGCTTCGGGAGCACAAGCTTTCCGCCAAGTTTAGTAGGTGTGAGTTCTGGTTGGACAGTGTAGTATTTCTTGGCCATGTGGTGACCATGGAGGGAATTAAGGTAGACCCAGCAAAGGTTGAAGTAGTGTCGGACTGGAAGCAATCGGAGAACATCACCAAGATTCGAAGCATCTTGGGATTGGCTAGTTACTATAGGCGGTTCATCAAAGGATTTTCAACGCTTGCATCACCTATGATTCGATTGCTGAGGAAAGATGTCCCATTTATTTGGAGTGAGAAATGTGAGAAGAGCTTCCAAGAGTTGAAGCGAAGATTGGTGACGACACCTGTGTTGAGTTTTCCAGAGGGAGATAAGCCTTATGTGTTGTATACCGATGCCTCGAAAGAAAGACTAGGGGCAGAGTTGATGCAAGATCGAAAAGTGATCGCTTACGCTTCTTGAAAGTTGAGGCCTCATGAAGTCAATTACCCAACGCATGACCTGGAGTTGGCTACTATTATGTTCGTTTTGAAGAAATGGTGTCATTACCTGTACGGAGATGTATACGAAGTGTTCAGCGACAATAAGAGCTTGAAGTACATCTTTACCCAGAAGGATATGATGTTGAGACAGCGAAGGTGGATGGAGTTTTTAGAAGAGTACCGCTGTCCAATCAACTGTCATCCTAGGAAAGCCAATATTGTTGCTGATGCCCTGAGCAGAAAAGTCAGTATGGCCAGATTAAGAGTGCAAGAGATTCAAGTAGTTCAGGATGTGTTGGACAGAAGAGTGGAAGTGCAAGAGGAACGAATTGTTGTCAGCAACCTAAAGTTGGTACCAGATCTAAGGCGGGAAATCGTGGAAGCTCAGCAAAGCAGCATAGAATTTCAGCTTTTCAAGAACAAGGAGCTTAAATGTCAAGGCTGTGAGTTCCGGTAAGACGAAGCGGGATTTTTGCATTTCAGGGATTGGTTGTGTGTACCCAGAGAGTGTTAGTTAAAGGCCAAAATTTTGGAAAATGAGCACAAGAGCAAGTACACCATTCATCTGGGAAGTTAAAATGTACCAGAATCTGAAAAGGACCTATTGGTGGTTTAGAATGAAGTGGGATGTGGTTAAGTATATCTCGACTTATCTCACTTGCCAGAAGGTCAAGGCGGAGCACAAGAAGTTAGCAGGATTGTTGCAGCCATTTCCAGTACAAGAATGGAAGTGGGAGGAGGTGACCATGGATTTTGTCACCAGACTTCCTATGTCAAAGACCCAGAAGGACGCTATATGGGTGGTAGTGGATTGACTAACCAAGTCAGCACATTTCATACCAATTAATGTAAGAGATTCCATGGAGAAGTTAGCTCAGACCTATATGTGTGAAATAGTCCGTCTCCATGGAGTGCCTTTAAGTATTGTGTCTGACCGAGACCCGGGGTTTATGTCTTATTCTTGGGGCAAGTTTCAAGAATCGATGGGGTTGAGCCTGAAGTTTAGTACGACAGTGCACCCGCAGACCGATGGACAGTTAGAAAGTGTTATACATATATTGGAAGATATGCTGAGAGCCTGTGTTCTAGATTTCGGGGATAAGTGGATCGAATGTGTGCCATATTTAGAGCTATCATATAATAATAGCTATCAAACTTCAATTGGGATGGCTCCGTATAAGGCTCTGTATGGATGCAAGTGTCAGGTACTTCTATATTAGAGTTTGTCAGAAGATGGGCACATAAGCAAGATCGGAGAAGTTTGTGTTCAGGAAATGTTGGACAAAGTCAAGTTAATCAGGGAAAGGTTAAAGGTGGCTCAGAGCCGACAAAAGTGCTATGCGGACAATAGGCGCAGGGAGTTGGAGTTTCAAGTGGGAGACAACGTATTTCTAAGATTATCAGCAAATAGAGGAATCTTGAAGCATCCGAAGGGTAGAAAGCTAAATCCAAGGTATTTGGGACTGTTCCCGGTAAAGGAAAGGATTGGGCCGGTAGCATATCGACTAGACTTGCCAGATGGATTGACGGGGATTCATGATGTGTTTCATGTGTCACAGCTGAAGAAGTACAATGCTGATCCCAGTCATATTCTAAATGATGAGCCATTGCTGTTGCAGCTCGATCTGAGTTATGTGGAGAAACTCGTGCGAATATTGGATAGAAGTGTCAAGACTTTTCGAAACAAGCAAATACCGATGGTAAAAGTTCAGTGGGAGCATCATGGCATGCGAGATGCCACATGGGAATCAAAAGAGTGGGTAAGACAGAAGTATCCCGATTGGAAATAGAGGTATGCCTGAATTTTGGTGCGAAATTCTCCTAAGGAGGAGAGGATGTGAAACCCCAACTAAAACCAACTATAGAGTAAGGGGGTTGGGATGCATATCATATTTTCTTGCATGCATAAATATATATTTATATGATTTTATGTGCCTTGGATATGTGATTTGTAGCCTAGATGGCTTGATTGTGGTTGTTGAGTAAGAATGGCAAAATGGTAATTTTGCTTGAGGAGGAATTAGGGAGATAGCTTGAGGATTAAATAGGAAAAATATTTGAGAGAGAAAATAAGAACAAGAGTTGTTGTGGTTTAGTTGTTAGAGCTTTGGAATAAATTCTTGAGGTCTTGAGTTCAAATTCTATCATTGGAGTTTTAGCATGATTAAATTTTATTTTGTGCAAGGTAGGCTATATTTCGGCCCTTGTATGCTTTAGGGAGGAGTAGGAGTGTTGTCCTAGGGGAGACATGAAAGGAATGTCCTAATCCTACTCTTTTGCCTTACAACAATTTCTAAGGGATTCATACCCTTCTTGATCTCTAGCTTTCCTTACTTCTTAATCAATTAGGTTGTTCCATTTATCTAAGCCATTTTATTTCTAGAAAATTTCTAGCAAGCTTATTTGATCTTGGAATGTTGAAAATGTCCGTGTGAGGATATCTCCTTGACCAAAAATGGTGAGGAGTTGTGGAAGGATCCCAAGAGAATTAATCTCCATAGTTGAACCTTCAAACTCCAACCTATGTGTGTTCATCATCTTCATGTAGTAAATTGGAAATCTATCCAGCTTGTTGATCAGTCCAATAGCCACAATTTTCAGTCATCATTCCCTCTCAAATGCTGCCAGAAAAATGACCATTTCATTTAGCTTGAGGATTGAAAATTCCAGCCAAAACCGGATTGCACAAAAGCTGTGCAAACCAGAAAAATTTCTGGACAGCTTTCGCAGCAAAGCAGTCCGAAAAACCCAGCTGTTCTTCCACCTTTTTAACCAGCAATTCAACCTTGTCTTTCCTCCATAAAGAAGGCTGGAAACCAGCCTGAAAGGATCCTCCAATGGCCCTTCAAACCTTTGACAAGCTAACTGAAATATGGCAGAACAATCTGCCCAGAAATTCCAGGAAGCTTGCAAAAAAAACCTGAGCAGAATTTCCAGCTTGTTTCTCCTTCACCCTTATCCGAAAACTCATCCTATTTTTCAGTGCAAACTCACCCTGATCAGCCATGAACTGAGCTCCATCATCTTCTCCAGAGTTCTGCATGAAAAACATCTCAAAGGCTGCTCCTAAAATCTCTCAATCAATCATTCCAATCTAGCCATCGATGGGAGTCCAAAATTTTAGCAAGATATTTTAGCCAACTACCATAGATTAACCCTCAAACAACTAGAAAATTCCTTCACCATTGTACTCCATATTTTCGGCCACTCTAAAGCTCCTTCAAACATCATGCATCTCAGCAAAAATCACAGCCAAGCAGCCGGTCATTGAGGCTTCCAAAAGCTCTCCATTAACTAAGATCTTCTTACCATATTTGTTTCCAAAATTGATTCCCTAAAATATTCTTTTTGGATTTCAAACAACTTGCTTTCCTTTTCCTCTCAAAATTGAAAATCCAATTACCAAAATCCTCCCAAACCAATCGGCCACTCTTTCCCCCAGAATTTCGCCCAGCCCTCTCTCTAATCTCTCTATTCTCTCCAAACCAAGAACACCTACTAACCTTCTCAAGCCTAAGACCACTCCAAACCTCTCCAATCTTCTCCAAAAACTCTAGATCACACCTACTCAACCCCTTGAAACCACTTCTACAATTTCTAACATCAAACACTGAAATCAACGTCTCATTTTTGGATTAAAAACAAGAATTTTCTTGAAGGCTCAAGAACACCTTCAAGGTAAGCATGAACAATCATCTTCATCTTCTTCCACCTTCGACTTTGATGAGTATATGCTAATGAACTCTCTCTCTCTCTCTCTCTCTCTCTCGGCCAAATGGCTACTACAACCATGGCAATATTTTCTTCTTCTCTCTTGGATGGATCAAGTCTCCTAAGAGTAAGGCTTCTCTTGAAACGACTTCAAGATAGTCATCATCCAAGTAAGCCTCTTCAAACTTCTCTTTAAATCTTAGATTCATGTCTCTAGAATGTTTTGGAAAAGAATGGATTATGATTAAAGTTTGAGCATGCGTTTTATGTTGGAGTTGGGATTGAAGTATGAGAATGGATGTGTTTTGCGATGGAGTTGTGATTGAAGCATGAATGAATGTGTGTATTTGATGGAGTTGGGATTGATGCATGAGTTGATTGTCTTGGTTGAATGTATGGCGTCTTAGGGTTTGTTGCATGTCTTCATGTCGTGACTGGTATGAATGATCAAGCATGTTAAAGATTATGTCACCTTTGGTGAATAGGGTTTATGTTTTTGTATTATTGTTGAGGCCATGCATATGATTATGTTTGGTGGAGTTGAGATCATGTGTTGGTAAATTTAGATCTATGCTTTTATTCATGGTTTGGATGTTTTGATGATTGGTATAGAGTGAATGTTCATGATTAGGGTTAGCAATAGAAATTATGATCATGACCTTGTTGCCCCTAAGCTAATTAACTTAATCAATTTTATTTCATCAATAAAATGATTAATACTATAATTTCTTCTAGTAATTTCGAAAATCCCAGGAAAATGTGGATTTGGATTTTTATATAAAATAATGATATTTTAGTCAAATAATTGATAGATTTTATTAAAGAAATAAAATATATAGATATTATATAAAATAATAACATCAAATAAAGCCTTTTATATAAATAATCCTAATAGGTAAAATATTAATTTTGTAAGTCTTATATTCATAAATACTATTAAAATCCATTCATATTCTTTTAATCAAATACATTAAAATTTATTTACTATTAATTTTGTTTATTTACCAATTATTTTCTAACAATTAGTTATTAATAGATTATTAGTTTAAATAATTCCATCCAGGTCCTAGGACCCTTTATCAAATAAACCATAATTTATTTAAAGTAAGATTTAAACCTTCAACTTATTAGTAGCTGTTTCACAAACCCTAGTTATTTTAATATCAAGCTAGATTTATTTTATAAACCCCTTTTTATTCATTATCTAGCCTTAAAGCTTGGGACGTTAGGGTTCTGATTGTAGTAAGTTGAGCTAGGTTATTTGTGGAAGTGAATTTTGGCTTGAGTTTAATTATGGCTTATGTTTGCCCCAGGTGGGGTTAGGTCAGCTATTGGAGATCTTTATTTTGACCAAGGATCAGGTAAGCTCATGTATAAAACTTGTTTGTTGTAAATGGTTTCTATGGCAAGCTAAACCCGAAGTATGTTCACACTGATTGGTAAAGGCAATTAAGGATAGTTTCCTTTCTTGTTTCAATCAAACCAATTATTTGAAAATCAACAAGCGGTTTTACTCAAACACCAAACTATTTCTTAAACAAATTTTTTACAAGGACTTTAGAAACTCTTGATTGCTATTTTCAGGTAAAGCTATGTTTTATCAGTTTTCTCCCAAGTGGGACAATCATCGTTGAGTACTCAATAAGGGTAGGCTAGTAGTACTAGTTTTGAAGAGCAAGAGTAAGTCTTCTGGCAGGAGGCCACCTCCAGAAGATGAACTCAACTTAGAGAAACGTCAGTACTACTTAGTCGTGCCGGTCCGAGCTAGCAGTTTCAGTCATGTGGACTGTGTGCTGTCGGAGTGGATAACCAGTGTTGTTTGGGTGTAGAGAAGGAGGAGAATTTTACCCGGTAAGCTGAACACCTATCTTTTTTTCTGTCTGCACAAAGTGTAGCATTCTGACCGTTGTATGGTTATGGGGCCCAACATGTGGTAACACATGGTCGCCTTTTGAGTGGTTGATTTTATTATTCATGTATGGTTGGAAAAGGCCAAAATACCACTCTTGTTTTAACATTGTTTATTGCTTGCCATTATTTTCTTATGAAGTTCTTACTCCTTGCATTCATGAACTTTTTTCACTGGACACTCAAAGCACACATGGATTTACTGTGATTTTTATCTCATCAAACTTTTTATCATGATTTTAGATCGATCCTGCTGTGGGGATGAGTAGCTAGTTGTTGCCTGCTTGGAAGATATTCTGATTTATTTTATGTAATGATTTAGAAGTTGAGAGTGAACAATTTTATTTCGGATTTGTTCTTGAATTTTTGGGTTGTAATAAGTTTTAATTTCAAAGAATTGTTTTATTTTTAATTGTGTGTCCTAGTTATAAAGACCCCTTGTCCTTTGGAAGGGGCACCATTCCCGGCCTTGTTGTGTAACACCCCACTACCTAGGCCAGACAAGGCCCGGGGATGTCGCCCCGTCCAAAGGACAAGGGGTCTTTATAACTAGGTCACACAATCAGAATAATAGAATAAAAATAATACTTTAACTTAAAACTTATTACAATCTAAGAATTCAAAGACAAATCCATAATAAAAATTATCTATTCTCAACTCCCAAAGTATTACACAAAATAAATATTAGAAAAAAAATCTTCCAAGGTCGGCAACAACTAGCTACTCATCCCGACAACAGGATTGACCTGAATTCATGGTAAAAAGGGTGATGAGATAAAAATCTCAATAAGTCTGTCTGTGCTTTGAGTGTCCAGTGAAAATAGTTTGTGAATGCAAAGTGTAAAATCTTCATAAGAGAAATACTGGCAAGCATTAAACAATAGTAAAAAATACGGGTGGTGTTTTGGCTTTTCCAACCACACATGTTCGATAAAATCAACCACTCAAAATGGTGGTCATGGGTTACCACACATTGGGCCCTATAACCAGTCAGAATGCCACACTTTGTGCAGACTGACAAAACGTAGGTGATCAGCCTACCGGGCAGGATACTCATCCTTTTCTATACCCAAACAAAACCAGTTGTCCATTCTGGTAACACACAGTCCACTTGACTGAAAACTGCTAGCTCGGACTGGCATGATCTGCTGGACTGACATCCTATCCAGGAAGGACTTACCCCTCAGAGGTGGCCACCTACTGAGAGGCTTACCCTAACCCTTCAAAGACTAGTTCTAGCAGTCCACCCTTATTGAGTACGCAACGTAACTTATCCCACTTGGAAAAGATGAAATAAACATAGCTCTACTTTAAAATGGCAATTAAGGATTTCCAAAGTTTGAGACAAAGTGGGTTTTAGAAAGAGTTTTGAGTTTGGGAAAAACTGCTTATTGATTTTCAAATAATTTATTTGCTTGAAATGAGAAAAGAAATAATCCTCAATTTCCTTTACAGAAATGAGTGACCACGCACTCCACAATTAGCTTGCCATAGAACCATTTTGTATCAATCAGGTTTTATGCCGAAGCTTACATGATCCTTAGCTTGAGATAAAATAAAGGTCTTCAACAGCTGACCTAACCCCGCCTGGGGTAAATATAATCCATAATCAAACTCAAGCCAAAATCCACTTCACAAATAAAACTAGCTCAACTTACTACAACCTTGATCCTAGTGTCTCAAGATTTAAGGCCCGATAATAAATAAAAAGGGTTTACATGCTACGTCTAGTTTGATATTAAAGTGATTAGGGTTTTGGGAAATAGGTACTATTAAGTTGAAGGTTTAAATCTTACTAAAAAATAAACTAGAGTTTATTTGATGAAGAGTCATAGGTGGTATTAGGTAAAATAATGATTTATTAATAACTAACTATTAGAAAATAATTGATAACTAAAATTAATTGCAAGTAAATTTTAATAGGTTTTGATTAAAAGGTTATAATTGAAGGATAATAAATTTTAATGGTATTTATGAATATAAGATTCACAAAATTAATATTTTACTTATTATGATTATTTATATAAAAGGCTTTATTTGATTTTTTATTATTATATAATATCTATATATTTTATTTCTATAATAAAAGCTATCATTTATTTGACTAAAATATCACTATTTTATGTAAAAGACCAAATCCACATTTCTAGGGTTTTCGAGATCTACTAGCAAAAATTATAATATTAATCATTTTATTGATGAAATAAAAATAGCTTAAGGACAACTAGATCATGATCATATTTCTATTGCTAACCACAATCATGAACATACACTGCACTTCAATTCATCAAGTCATCCAAATCATGATTAAAGGCATAAATCTAAATTTACCAAGACATGATCCAACCTCTACTAGCATAAACATATTCATGGCTTTAACAATCATACATGAATATAAATCCTATTCACCAAAGGTGATATAATCTCTAACATGCTTGATCACATATATCACTCATGATATGGAGACATGTATTAAACCCTAAAAACACTATACAATCAACCAAGACAATTAACTCATGCATCAATCCCATGTCCATCATAAACACACATTTATTCATGCTTCAATCTCAACTCATCACAACAATACATGCTTAAATCCTAATCCATCTCCTTCCAATATCATCCTAGAGACATGAATCTAGAATTTAAAGAGAGGGTTAAAGAGGCTTACTTGTTTGATGAGTACCTTGTAGAAGTTTCGAATGGATCTCAACTCCTAGGAGACTAGATCCATCCAAGAGAGATGAAGAAAACATGGCCATTGTTGAAGGAATCATTCGGTCAAGAGAGAGAGCATTCGACCAAGAGAGAGAGAGAGAGAGAGAGAGAGAGAGAGAGAGAGAAAAGAGAAGAAGAGAGTCCATTAGCATGATTTTACACATATATATTCATTAGAAGTAGAAGATTAGTGAAGATGAAGTTGATTAAACAAGCTTACTTAGAAGGTGTTCTTGAGCTTTCACAAAAATACAAGTTTTCAATCCAAGAGAGAGAGTTGGATTTTGGAGTTTGATGTTAAAAGTGGTATGAAGGGATTCACGAAAGTGAGTAGATGAAATCTGGAATTTTTTTGAAGAAGATTGAAGTGGTTTTAGTGGCCTTAGGCAGAGAAAGTGAGTAGGTGTTCTAGGTGTTCTTGAAGGTTGAAGAGAATGGAGATGGTTTGATTGAAGCTGGCCAAAATTCTGTGCGGTTGGAGTGGCCAAATTGTTTGAGGGGTTTTGGAAATTGAATTTCTGGTTTGATAGGAAAAGGAAAGGCTGGTTGTTTGAAATCCTAAAAGAATATTTTAGGAGATCAGATTTGGAAACAAAATATGGCAAAAAGATCTTTGATCAATGAGAGCTTTTTGTAAGCTGTAATAGCCAACTGTTGGCTAGGGATTCTGCTGGAATGAAAGCTGTTTGAAGAAGCTTAATGGTGACCAAAAAGACGGAGTACAATGGTGAAGGAAGGTTTGGTTGTTTAAGGGATGTTTTATGGAAGTTTACTAAACATATTTGCTGAAATTTTGGTCTTCAATCAATGGCTTGATTGGAGTAATTGTTAGAGATATTTTAGGGGCAGCCGTAACTGGTTTTTCGAGCAGAAAGTTGGGGAAGATGATGGACCACAGTTCATGGCTATTCAAGAGAAGTTTGTAAAGAAAAATGAGGGAGTTTCAGTCAGCCTGAAAAAGGAAACAAAGCTGGAAAAATTCTGTACAGGATTTCGCAAGTTTCTAGAATTTTCTGGGCGGCCTTTGCTCCCATTTTCCATTCAGTTTACAGAGAATTTGAAGGGGCATTCAGAGGTCTCTCAAGGCCGGTTTCCAGCCTTCTTTGGGGAGGAAAAATGTGGCAAGGTGCTGGTGAAAAACTCGAAGAAAATAGCTTGGTTCAAGCTCACCTAAGCTGCAATTTGCCTAGAAAATTTTCTGGTTTGCACAGCATTTGCGCAGTCCGAATTTGGCCATAAAATTTCCAATTTCAAGCTGGTCAAGAGGATTGTTTTTCTGGAAAATTTTGGGAGGGAATGATTGCTGAAAATTTTGACACCTTGAATGCACAAGAAGCTGGAAAAATTCCAGATTACTTCATGAAGAAAATGACATGAACATAGCTAGAGTGGGGTTTTGAATGTTCAACCATGGAGTTTAATCTCTTGGGAACCTTCCCCAACTCCTACCCATTTTCGGTCCATAAGATGTCTTATACTTAGACATTTCTGAACCTTCAAAGCCACAACACTTTACCAAAATTTTCTGGAATGAAATTGGCTAGAACAAATTGACCAACCTAATGAATTGAGAAGTAGGAAAAACTAAGGATCAAGAAGGGTATGAATTCTCTTGGAAATTTTTGTGGGGCAAAAGAGTAGGATTGGGATACTCCTATCATGTCTCCCCTAGGACAACACCTCTACTCTTCTCTAAAGCACACAAGGCCGAAAATACAACCTTCCCAAACAAAAAATAAAATTTAATCATTCTAATGCTCCAATGATGGAATTTGAACCTAAGACCCCAAGAATTAATTCCAAAGCTCTAACCACCAAACCACAACAACTCTTGGTCTTATTTTCTCTCCAAAATATTTTTCTTATTTAATCCTCAAGCTATCTCCCTATTTTCACCTCAAGTAAAAATTACCATTTTGCCATTCTTACTTAATAAACATAATTAAGCCCTCGAGACTAAAAACACATATCTAAAGCACATAAAATCTTATAAAAATATATTTAAACATGCAAATAAATATGATATGCATCCCAACTCCCTTACTCTAAGGTTAGTTTCGACTGGGGTTTCATTTGTTGGGCCTAGGTAGTAGGGTGTTACAAGTGGTATTAGAGCCTAGGCTTAGACAAATATTGATAGTATATGTTCTATTTATTTAAGTTCTAATCTTTATCTAACATATCTTGTTTATGCTGTAGGATGGTTAGACTACTTAGAACCGTGAGGAAGGGGCAGCAATGGCATCCTCCTATTCCTATTTACCCAGAAGACCTTCCAGTTCCTCAGCCTGCTCCTCAGCCAATTATCTTTTTGGAAGATAGCAGTGATGATGAGGTCCCAATCCATGAGCCACCCCCAATCTCGGTGATAGAAATAAGTTCTGATAGTGAAGATGAAGAGATAGCCATGGTGAATGTTCCCCACCCTCTTAATCCCATAGTGGATTTGTCAACAGATAGTGATAACCCGGGGGAGATAGATTATGAATCTTCGCCTAGGCCTTCCTTCTTCCCACTTCCCAGTCAAGTTGAGCCTGGGGAGAGTTCTAGGCAACCCGGGAAGGAGACAATAGAGGGGTTTGCCAGTGGGGCTGGGGTAGACTTTTCTAAAAACTCTTGGGGATGGTTGTATGAGGCTGATTTTGAAGATTAAGATGAGGACTAGAGTGTTGAGAGTTATTTCAATCAGGATGTTTATTTATTATTTTTCGTAAACTTTTATGTTAAAGAGTTTTCCTTTCATTTTTTGTTTGAATTCAAAGTTATGCAAATAAGAGTACCTGAGTACTCTAAGATTTGAGAGAAAATTTATGAGCAATTCTTTAGACAAAACTTGCGTCTGATTTTCTTTTATTTATATCTGACTATAAATGCATGCTCAGCTAAAATGATTTAATCATTTAATGCATAAACTTATCATTTGGGTATGGCTTAGAATGGCACCCAAGCGCCGTATAGCTTCGTCAAGCAAGAGAATTCCGGAAGCAGACCAGGTGGCACCGGAAGTTGAGACGACTCAATGCAATCACCCAACCGGGGTAATGGGAGTGATCTAGATATGGTAATGGGGTCTAAGGTACCGGTTGATGTGTCGATAGGACCGGCATTCAGTAAGATGGCAAAGATTCTGCAGACCCTGACTGAGCGGAGAAACCCCAAAGGAGAATATGAGGCATTGGAGCGATTTCTGAAATTTCAACCGCCCGTCTTCTTAGGAGAAGTTGAGTAGGATCAGAAGGCTGAGCAATGGATAGAGTAGACGGAAGACATATTCGCTATGCTCCAGTATATTGAGGAGTGAATGGTAAAGTTTGTTGCATTCCGTTTGAGGGGCCCAGCTTGGGCATGGTGGCAGCAGGTTTAGGATGACTGTGAGATGATTCATCAACAATGGACGTGGGCTAATTTTGTGAAAACATTCAGAGTTGAGAATATCCCTTAGTGGATAGTAAAAAAGTGGTTTCAAAATTTAAAGTAGGGAGGTATGACGGTAGCTCAGTACGTAGCATGGTTCACCCAGCTATCAAAGTACTACAAGAGGCTAGTCGACACCGAGCAGAACAGAACGAGGCAGTTTGTCAAGGGACCGAGGCGGGAATTAAGAAGGGCGTTGGCACCTTCTCCACCAACGACCTATTCGGGGGCCGTAGACGCAGTCACCCGGACATAAAATAAGGACCACAATAGAATCGCATCGAGACCTTTCCAGCCGCCAAGGCAACCGCAAGGGCACTTGCAGAGGCAGCAACCCCATAAGCGCCCCGCTAACCAGCAGTGGTAGAATCGGGGAAAACAAGCGCAGAGAACACCAACTGGCCCGATGTAGAATCTTCTGTTATGCCGGTAATATGGAAAAAGAGGCCACACAAAGAAGAACTGTTGGTCCAAAGGAGGTGAGCAGAAATGTTACCATTGTGGACTTTTCGTTAATGCATTGATAGACCTTGGATATACTCATTCCTATTTAAACAAGAACTGTGCATGTTATTTAGGTTGGGATGAAGTAGAGCTACCTTTTACCTTGTTGGTGAGTACACCTTTGGGGAAGATGGGGCAAGTAGATCGGTATGTGCTAAATTGTAAAATTGATGTGGGGAGAGAAAGCTTGGAGGGAGATTTGATAGTGGTGGATATTGATGATTATGATTTGATATTGAGAATGGATTGACTAGCGAAGCATGGGGCTAAGGTAGACTATAGGAATAAATCGATTTAGTTCATTAGACTAGGGTGTGATGTGTTGGAATTTAATGGCAAGAGCGTAAAGGAATTGAAGTATTTGATAGCCGGGGCTAAGGCCCGAAAATTGTTGAAGCAAGAATGTCAGGGATACTTAGCTTATGGGATAAACAAGCCGAAGGACTAGTGCACTCTGGAGGATACCGAGGTAGTAAAGAATTTTCCCGATGTGTTCCCTGCGGAACTCACTTCTCTACCTCCCAACCGAGACGTTGAATTTACCATTGACCTAGTTCCTGGAGTGGAGCCGGTATCCCGGACTCCATATCGGATGGCACCGACAGAGCTAAAAGAACTGGAGGAGCAGTTAGAATAGTTAGTGAAGCAAGGCTACATCAGACCTAGCACATCGCCCTGGGTAGCACATGTGCTATTTATGAAGAAGAAGGATGGGATGCGACTGTGTATTGACTATCGGGGCTTGAACAACCTGACGATCAAGAATAAGTATTCCCTAACATTGATTGATAAGCTGTTCAACCAGTTGCAAGGATCCAGTTTCTACTCCAAATTAGACCTGAGGCAAGGGTACTATCAAGTGAGAATAGAAGAGGAGGATATCCCCAAAATAGCCTTCAACACAAGATATGGTCACTATAAGTTTGTGGTAATGCCATTCGGGGTATCCAATGCACCAGCAGTGTTCATGGATTTGATACATTGAGTATTCCGACCCTATTTGGACAAGTTCGTGGTGGTCTTTATTGACGACATACTCATTTATTCCAAGAGTCTGGAGAAGCATGCGTACCATCTGAAGCTGGTAATGGAGAAGCTAAGAGAGCACAAGCTTTTCGCAAAGTTTAGCAAGTGTGAGTTTTGGCTGGACAGTGTGGCATTTCCTGGCTATGTGGTGACCAAGGATTTAATCAAGGTAGACCCAACAAAGGTTGAAGCAGTTTCGGACTGGAAGTAATCGGAGAACATCACCGAGATTCGAATCTTCTTGGGATTGGCTAGCTATTATAGGAGGTTCATCAAAGGATTTTCAACGCTCGTATCGCCTATGACCCGACTGCTAAGGAAAGTCGTACCATTTGTTTGGAGTGAAAAATGTGAGGAGCTTCCAAGAGCTGAAGCAAAGATTGATGATAGCACCAGTGTTAAGTCTGCCGAGAGAGATAAGTCTTATGCTCTGTATACCGATGCTTCGAAGGAAGGATTGGGAGCTATTTTGATGCAATATCGGAAGGTGATCGCCTATGCTTCTCCGAAGTTGAGGCCTCATGAAATCAACTACCTCACGCATGACCTAGAGTTGGCTGCTGTTATGTTCGCTTTAAAAAAATGGTGACACTACTGGTACGGGGCAGAATATGAAGTGTTCATTGACCACAAGAGCCTGTAGTACATTTTTACCTAGAAGGACTTGAATCGGAGGCAGCGAAGATGGATGGAATATTTGGAAGAGTACTGTTGCCCAATTAATTATCATCTCGGGAAGGCTAACGTTGTTGCTGATGCTCTGAGTAGAAAAGTTAGTATGGCCAGACTAAGCGTGCAGGAGATTTAAGTAGTTTAGGATGTGTTGGACAGAAGAGCGGAAGTGCAAGGGGAGAAAATTGTTGTTAGCAACCTGAAGTTGATACCGGATCTAAGGCGGGAAATTATTGAAGCCCAGCAAGGCAATGCAAAATTTCAGCTTTTCAAGGATGGGGAGCTTAAATGGAAAGGCAGTAAATTTCGGCAAGGCGAAGCGGGAGTTTTGTATTTCAGAGATCGGTTATGTGTACCCGGAGAGCATTAATTGAAGGACAGAATTTTGGAAGAGGCACATAAGAGTAAGTATGCCATTCATCTGGGGGAATTCAAAATGTACCAGGATCTGAAAAGGACCTATTGGTGGCCCGGAATGAAGCAAGACGTGGTTAAGTATGTCTCGACATGTCTCACCTGTCAGAAGGTCAAAGCAGAGCACAGGAAGTTAGTGGGACTGTTACAATCGTTGCCAGTACCAGAGTGGAAGTGGGAGAAAGTGACCATGTGTAAAACCCCAACTAAAACCAACTTTAGAGTAAGGGGGTCGGGATGCATATCATATTTTCTCGCATGCATAAATATATTTTTGTATGATTTTATATGCCTTAGATTTGTGATTTGTGGTCTAGAAGGCTTATTTATGGTTATTAAGTAAGAAGGGCAGAATGATAATTTTTGCTTGAGGTGAAAATAGGGAGATTGCTTGAGGATTAAATAGGAAAAATATTTAGGAGATAAAATAAGAACAAGAGTTGTTGTGGTTTAGTGGTTAGAGCTTTGGAATAAATCCAAGAGGCATTTGAGTTCAAATTCCATCATTTGAGTTTTAGCATGATTAAATTTTATTTTGTGTTAGGCAGGCCATATTTCGGCCCTTGCATACTTTAGGGAATAGTAGGAGTGTTGTCCTAGGGGAGACATGATAGGAATGTCCTAATCCTACTCTTGAGGTCTACAAAAATTTCTAAGGGATTCATACCCAGCTTGATCTCTAGCTTTCCTTAATTCTTAATCAATTAGGTTGTTTGATTTATCCATGCCAATTTTATTCCAGCAAAGTTCTGTGAAGCCAATTCTTAACCATGTTTTTCCTCCATAAAAAAGGCTAGAAACCAGCCTTAAAGGACCTCTTAACATCCCTTCAAACTTTCAGCAAACTGGATGAATCATGGAAGAAAATTCTGCCCAGAAATTTCCAGCAAACTTGCGAAAAAACTGATCAGATTTCCAGCTTTGTTCTTTCTACACCCATGTCCAAAACTTCCGCCATTTCTCTGTGCAAGCTCACCTTGAACAGACATGAACTGAAATTCATCTTCTTCACAATTGTTCTGCTGGAAAAATAGTTCCATGGCTGCTCCTAAAATCTCTCCATCAATCACTCCAATCAAGCCATTAATTGAAGTCCAAAATTCCAGCAAAATAATTCAACAATCTACCATAGATTACCCCTCAAACAACCAAAAAATTCCTTCACCACTAAACACCATATTTTGGCCATCCTTAAGCTCCTTTGAATAACTTTCATCTCAGCAAAAATCCCAGCCAAGCAGCTGGCCATTGAAGCTTCCAAAGAACCTCCATCATCAAAGATTTACTTACCATATTTGCTACCACAAAATATTCCCTAAATTATTCTTTTTGAATTTCAAACATGTAGCTTTCCTTTCCCTCCCAAATCTGAAAATCCAATTACCAAAACCCTCCAAACAATTCGGCCCCCCTTCCCCACAAAATTTCGGCCAACCTTCATCCAATCTCTCTATTTTCTCCAAACCTCCAAGAACACCTACTACCATTCTCACGCCTAAGGCCACCTAAAACCACCCCAATCTTCTCCAAAAACTCCAAATTATACCTATTCATTCTCGTGAATCCACTCCTGCAATTTTTAACATCAAACTCGGAAATCAAAGTCTCACATTTGGATAAAGAACCAGAATTTTCTTGAAGGCTCAAGAACACCATCAAGGTAAGCCTAAACAATCATCTCCATCTTCTTCTATCTTCGACCTTGATGAGTATATACTAATTAACTCCCTTTCTCTCTCTCTCTCTCTCTCTCTCTCTCTCTCTCTGCTGAATGGTTACTTCCACCATGGCCATTTTTCTTCTTCTCCTTGGATGGATCTAGCCTTCCTAGCGAGGGGATTCTCTTGGATCGACTTCAAGGTAGTCATCATTCAAGAAAGCCTTTTCAACCTTCTCTTTAAATCTTAGATTCATGTCTCTAGGCTGTTTTAGAAAAGGATGGTTTATGAATAAAGTTTGAGCATGTGTTTTGTGATGGAGTTGGGATTGAAGTATGAAAATGGATGTGTTTTATGATGGAGTTAGGATTGATGCATGTGGATGATTGGTTTTGGTTGAATTTTATGCCTTTTAGGGTTTTGTTGCATGCTCTTCGTGTCATGAGTAGTATGATTGAATAAGCATGTTAGAGATTATGTCACTTTTTGGTGAATAGGGTTTTATGATTATGTATGCTTGTTAAAACCATGAATATGATTATGTTAGTGGAGTTTGGATCATGTGATGGCGGATTTGGATCTATGCATTTATTCATGATTTGGATGTTTTGTTGATTGGTGTAGATTATATTTTCATGATTATAGTGAGCAATAGGAAATATGATCATAACATTGTTGTCCGTAAGCAAAATTTATTCCATCAATAAGATGATTATTACTATAATTTATTTTAGTGATTTCAAAAACCTTAGGGAAGTATGGATCTGGACTTATATAAAATAATGATATTTTAGTCAAATAAATAATGGATTTTATTAAAGAAATAAAATATATAGATTTTATATAAAACAAAATATATAGAAAATAATAATATCGAACAAAGCCTTTTATATAAATATTCATAATAGGTAAAATATTAATTTTGTAAGTCTTATATTCATAAATACTATTAAAAGTTATTTATTATCTTTCAATCAAAATCCATTAAAATTTACTTACAACTAATTTTAGCTACCAATTATTTTCTAACAATTAATTATTAATAGATTATTATTTTTAATAATTCCATCTAGGTCCTAGGACCCTTCATCAAATAAACCTTAATTATTTATAGCAAGATTTAAACTTTCAACTTATTAGTACCTATTTTCCAAAATCTAGTTATTTTAATATCAAGCTAGATTTATTTTATACACCCTTTATTTTTTTAATTATCTAGCCATAAAGCTTGGTACACTAGGGTCATGATTGTAATATGTTGAGTTAGGATTATTTGTGAAAGTAAATTTTTGGCTTGTGTTTAATTATGGCTTATGTTTACCCCAGGCAGGGTTAGGTCAACTTTTGGAGATCTTTATTTTATCTCGAGCAAAGGATCAGGTAAGCTCCTGCATAAAACTTGTTTGATGCAAAATGGTTACTATGGCAAGCCAAATGTGGAGTGCGTGTACACTCACTTCTGTAAAGGCAATCGAGGATTGTCTCCTTTCTTATTTCAGTCAAACAAATTATTTGAAAATCAATGAGCAGTTTTAGTCAAACCCTAAAATTCTTTCAAAAACCAGCTTTGTTCCAAACTTTGGAAATCCTCAATTGCCATATTCAAGTGGAGCATTGTTTTATTAAATTTTCTCCCAAGTGGGTGCATTGTGTGTTGCCGGAATGGACAACAGGTTTTGTTTGGGTGTAGAGAATGAGGAGGATATGGACAACCGATTTTGTTTTGGTGTAGAGAAGGAGGAGTATCTTACCCGGTAGGCCAATCACCTACTTTTTGTCAGTCTGTACAAAGTGTGGCATTCTGACCGTTGTATGGTTATGGGGCCCAACGTGTGGTAACCCATGACCAGCCTTTTGAGTGTTTGATTTTATTGTACGTGTATGGTTGCAAAAGCCAAAACGCCACTCTTGATTTTGACTATTGTTTATTGCTTGCCAGTATTTCTTTTATGAAGTTCTTACACTTTGCATTCATGAACTGTTTTCACTGAACACTCAAAGAACACACGGACTTACTAAGATGTTTATCTCATCACCCCTTTTTACCATGATTTTAAGTCGATCCTGCTGTGGGGATGAGTAGCTAGTTGTTGCCTGCCTTAGATGATATTCTGAAATTTATTTTGTGTAATACTTTGGGAGTTGAGAGTGAACAATTTTTATTTTGGATTTATTCATGAATTTTGGGTTATAATAAGTATCAAATTTTGAAGTATTATTTTATCTTCGTTTTGTGTCCTAGTTATAAAGACCCTTTGTCCTTTGGACGGGGCGACATTCCCGGCCCTGTAGGGCCTAGGTAATAGGGTGTTACAAGTGGTATCAGAGATTAGGTTTAGGAAAATGTTGATAGTATATATTTTGTTTATTTAAGTTCAAATCTTTATCTAATCTTTCTTGTTTCTACTGTAGGATGGTTAGAATGCATAGAATCGCGAGGAAGGGGCAGCAATGGCACCCTCCTATCCCTATCCACTCGGAAGACCTCCCAGTACCTCAACCTCCTTCTCATCCAGTCATCGCTTTGGAAGATAGCAATGATGATGAGGTCCTAATCCATGACCCACCCCCAATCCCAGTGATAGTATTGAGTTTTGACAGTAAAGATGAGGATGTAGTCGTGGAGTATGTTCCCCACACTCATAATCCCATAGTGGGTTTATCAGCGTATAGTGATGACCTGGGGGAGATAGATTATGAGTCTCTACCTAGGCCTCCTTTCATTCCTCCACCCAATCGAGTTGAGCTCGGGGAGAGTTCTAGGCGACCCGAGAAGGAGCCAATGGAGGGGTTTGCCAGTGGGGTTGGGATGGACTTCTGTAAGAACTCTAGGGGGTTGTTGTATGAGGCTGATTTTGAGGATTCCGATGAAGACTAGTGGGCTGAGTGTTATTTTGGTTCGGATGTTTATTTATTATTTTTCGTAAACTTTTATGTTAAGGAGTTTTATTTATGTTTCTGTTAAAGTTTTGAATTAATGAAAATCATGATTTGACAGAGAATTTATGAGCAATTCTTTAGACAAAAACTTGCATTGGATTTCCATTTACATATATCTGACTATGAATGCATGCTCAACTAAAATGATTTCATTATTGAATGCATAAACTTATCATTTGGGTAAGGTTTAGAATGACACCCAAGCGCCGCGTTGCTTCGTGAAGCAGGAGACTTTCGGAAGCAGACCAGGTGGCACTGGAAGTTGAGGCGACTCAGATGCAATCACCTAACTGGGGTAATGGGAGTGATCCAGATATGGGAATGGGGTCCGAAGCACCGGTTGATGTGTCGATGGGACAGGCTTTCTGTAAGATGGCAGAGATTCTGCAGACTCTGATGGAGCGGAAGAACCCCAAGGGAGAAGCTGAGGCATTGGAGCAGTTTTTGAAGTTTCAGCCGTTTGCCTTTGTGGGCGAGGCTGAGCAAGATCAGAAAGCTTTGCAATGGATTGAGCAGATGGAATACATATTTGCAATGCTCCAGTACTCTGAGGAGCGATTGGTTAAGTTTGCTGTATTCCGTTTGAGGGGCCTAGCTCAGGTACGGTGGCAGTGGGTTCAAGACGACTGGGAGATGGTGGATCAGGAATGGACGTGGTCCAACTTTGTTGAAGCATTCAAAACCGAGTATATCCCTCAGTGGATAGTGGAAAAGTAAGAGGACGAGTTCCAGAATCGAAAGCAGGGAGGCATGACGGTGGTCCAGTACGCAGCACAGTTCACCCAGATGCCAAAGTACTGCAAAAGGCTAGTGGACACCGAGCAGAATAGGACGAGGCAGTTTGTCAAGGGTCTAAGACTAGAACTGAGGAGGGCGTTGGCACCTTCTCCACCAACGACCTATTCGTGGGCCGTAGACGCAGCTACCCAGACTGAAAATGAAGATCGCAGTAGGATGGCAGAGAGACCCTTCCAGCTGCCAAGGCAACCACGAGGACACTTCCAGGGACAGCAATCCAATAAGCGCCCCGCCAACCAGCTGTGGCAGAATCGGGGAAAGCAAGCCTGGACAGCACCAGTTTATCCTGCTCAAAACTTTCCATCATGCTTGCAGTGTGGAAAAAGAGGCCACGCAAAGAAGAACTGTTGGTCCAAATGAGGTGGAACGGAAATGTTTTCACTGCGGCGACTCGAACAACCTGTGGAACGCCTGCCCTAAGTTGCACTGAGTCAGGGAAGGAAATCCAGCTCACAATCTAGGACCCAATAGAGCCAATACTATGGGAGCATCCGAGAGTAGAGCACTGAAGCCTCAAGTAAAAGTCAAGGTATTCACTCTCAACAGAGAGAAGTTTTGAGCCGATGCAGCAGTAGTGGAAGGTACGTTTACAATCCAAGGACGTTCCGTTAATGCATTGATAGATCGTAGCTCTACTCATTCCTATTTAAACAAGATCTATGCATGTCATTTGGGTTGGGATAGAGTAGAGTTATCTTTTTCCCTATTGGTAAGTACACACCCAGGAAATATGGTGCAAGCAAATCATTATGTGTGGAACTGTAAAATTGATGTGGGGAAAGAAAGCCTTGAAGGAGATTTAATAATATTGGACATTGAGGATTATGATTTGATATTAGGAATGGATTGGTTAGCCAAGCATGGGGCTAAGGTAGACTGTAAGCATAAATCAGTCCAGTTCATTAGACCGGGTCGTGATGTGTTGGAATTCGATGGCAAGAGGGTAAAGAAATTAAAGTATTTGATAGCGGGGGCTAAGGCCCAGAAATTGATAAAGTAAGGATGTCAAGGGTACCTGGCTTACGTGATAAACAAGCCGAAGGACCAGTGCACTTTGGAGGACACTGAGGTAGTAAAGGATTTTCCCGACCTGTTCCTAGTGGAACTTACTTTTCTACCTTCGAGTCAAGAAGTTGAATTCACCATTGACCTAGTTCCGGGAGCTGAACCAGTATCTCGAACCCCGTATCGGATGGCACCAGCAGAACAGAAAGAGCTGAAAGAACAGTTAGAAGAGTTAGTGAAGCAAGACTGTATTATACCTAGCATGTCACCCTGGGGAGCACCTATGCTATTTGTGAAAAAGAAGGATGGGACTCTGAGGCTGTGTATCGACAATCGGGGCTTGAATAATCTGACGATCAAGAACAAGTATCCCCTACCGCTGATTGACCAGTTACAAGGATCCAGTTGCTACTCCAATTTAGACCTACGGCAGGGATACTATCAAGTACGGATAAGAGAAGAGGATATCCCTAAGACGTCCTTTCACACCAGATATGGGCATTATGAATTCGTGGTAATGCCGTTCAAGGTGACCAATGCTCCAGCTGTATTTATGGACTTGATGCATCGAGTGTTCCAACCCTATTTGGATAAGTTCGTGGTAGTCTTCATCGACGACATTCTAATTTATTCCAAGAGTCCGGAGGAGCATGCGGAGCAACTGAAGCTGATGTTGGAGAAGCTGCGGGAGCACAAGCTGTTTTCCAAGTTTAGCAAGTGTGAGTTTTGGCTAGACAATGTAGCATTTCTTGGCCTTGTGGTGACCAAGGAGGGAATCAAGGTAGACCTAGCAAAGGTTGAAGCAGCGTTAGACTGGAAGCAACCGGAGAACATCACCGAGATTCAAAACTTCTTGGTCTTGGCTGGTTACTATAGGAGGTTCACCAAAGGATTCTCGACGCTCGCATCACCTATGACCCGATTACTGAGAAAATATATTCCATTCATTTGGAGTGAGAAATGTGAGAAAAGTTTTCAAGAGCTGAAGTGAAGATTGATGACAGCGCCTGTATTAAGTCTGCCAAACCAAGATAAAACTTACGCATTGTATACCGATACCTCGAAAGAAGGATTGAGAAAAGTATTAATGCAAGACAAGAAAGTGATCGCTTATGCTTCTTGGAAGTTGAGAGCTCATGAAGTCTACTACCCTACGTATGATCTAGAGATGGCAGCCATTGTGTTTACTCTAAAGAAATGGCGACACTACCTGTACGGAGCTGAATATGAAGTGTTCGCCGACCACAAGAGTCTGAAGTACATCTTCACCTAGAAGGATTTGAATTTTAGATAGCGTAGATGGATGGAATTTTTAGAAGAGTACCGTTCTCCAATCAACTATCATCCTGGGAAGGCCAACATTGTTGCTGATGCACTGAGCAGAAAAGTCAGTATGGCCAGGTTAAGAGTACGGGAGATTCAAGTGGTTCAGGATGTGTTGGATAGGAGAGTAGAAGTGCAAGATAAGAGAATTATTGTTAGCAACCTGAAGTTGGTACCGGATCTAAGACGGGAAATCGTGGATGCTCAATAAAGTAATGCAGAATTTCAGATTTTCAAGGGCAAGGAGCATAAGCGGTAAGACGGTGAATTCTGGCAAGACGAAGTGGTAATTTTGCATTTTAGGGATCGGTTGTGTAATACCCCACCCAAAACTACCTTTGACTTATGGGGAAAAAGTCATGCATTGCACAACATCTCGCTTTTCATGTGATATTTTCAAATTATTCTTGCATGGGTGCATGAGATTTTCAAGGTTGTGCTTGCATAAAATTATTTAAATGTGTTTTTGCATTACTTGAGAGTTATTTTAAGTGAAGTTTAGTAGAGGAAATGGAGGGAGGAGAATTACGGTGGAAAGAATTTCCTAGAGAAATATTATCATCGGAGTTGATTTGGAATAGAGGTTAGGTTTGGTGATTTTCCTTGATGACCCGAGTTCGAATCTTACATCTTGCGAATCTTAGTTTTCCTTTTGAATTCTTTTCTCTAGATTTCTTCATGCTTTAGCCAAAAAACCCTAGCCATCCTAGTGAATTTCAGCACCATAATCTAAGGAGATAAGTCTCCATATTTACCTCTTAAATTCAAGGTATTTTTTTTATGAGGATAATGTTTAATTTTATTTCCAGCCTTTATTCTTTGATTTTCGAAAATCCTAGTTAGAATAATTAGATTCTAGCTTGGTTTTAATGTATCAGATTTTGTAATTGATAGTTGGAACTAAATTGCTATTTTTCTAGTTAGATACCTTGTTGATTTTGAACAAAGAACCCTAACTAAAAATCTGGAAAATTTTCCAGCTTAGTGCCGCCACCTTTGAAGGTGTTTTAGCTCAAAACAAACTCTTTCAATACTAGGAAATCCTATCCTAAATCCTTTAGCAAATCAGATTTTATTTCAATCCTAAATCAACTAAGTTTTACTCTCTCTTTTTCCTGCAGAATTTCGGTAGCCATGTGCATGCACAAGTTGCACGAAATTCTTGCACTCCTATGTGTAAACAAACTCTTAAAACCCTAGCTCAAATCACCTAGAATACCCCTCACCAAATCAGATTACTTTAGTGACACAAAATCAGATTTTATCCACAAAAAATTCTAGACTTTCGGCCAGCCTATGAACCAGAAATTTCGGCCAGCTTTCTACAGGAATTCGGCTAGCTTTGCTTAATGCAATGCACGAAAATTCTGCACTCCAAAACATACCAAAATTCCTTGTTGATTAATCCAAACCATAGCACTTGAAACTCTTGTTTTTCCCTCTGATTTGCGGGCAGAATAGAAGCCAAAAACAGTCCAGAAATGATGCTTTTTGCTCACAGATTTCGTGCAGAATTTCTAGTTACCAAAGCTGTGCAAACTCTTCCATGATTAGACAAATATACCTGAACACACAGCCCTTTTCTTGAGCAATATTTCGGCCAGCATAAGAGAACAATTCCATATTATTTTCTCCTCTTAAACCTTCCCAATTTCAGCAGCAAAAGGGGGTACAGCAAGCTGCAATTTGCGCCCTTGATGTCCATGAAACCTAAAGCCATTAGGAGTCCTTCATAGCACCACCATCTAACCCTAAATCAATCTTCTCTAACCCTAAATCACAGTACCCAATCACTCCTTCCTACCTGCACAAAAATTCCAGCAAGAACTCTTCTGCAATTTTCAAAAATCCCAAGAGCAATTCCTAGCAAAAAACCGATCCTACCCTAAGGTAAGCAAAAGTCATCTCAACCTCCTGAATCCTTTCTTTCGTCAATTCTTCTCTTTTCCTTCCCTTGAATCATGCCACCTATAGGCTGATTTCATCCTTTTTAGCTACCTTCAGACAAAAGGAAGTACAGAAGACAACTTTTCCCTTCTTTTCAAATGAACTCGGGACGATCACCATAGGAGCATCGAGATCTTGATAACCCGGTTGTTTCAAGGTAAGGGAATTCTTACCCTTAATTTCGAAGTTAAGGTCCAATGAGATTGATGAGGTCTATGGAAGTACAATAGCATGATATATGTGCTGGGTGGGGATAGATGAATATTTTGAGTCGTATAATTAATTAAGCATATTCGATGGATAGTAATGCCATGTTTTATTGTGATAATGGTGGATGTGAATTATGATGGAAAGTCAAGACCTTTTTGATATATTAATCATGTCTTTGATGGATGTAGGGTGATAGTGTATGAACTTTGAGAAGTAGATAATTTATTTGGAGGTAGATAATGGATTGTGAATTGTTATGGGAATAAATGAGTTTAATGCATGTCTGAATCGATTAAGACATTGATCATGATATTATGTGATTCTAGATCAGGAGGGTATTTGAAGAAAGCAAGCTGTGATTTTATCTTGTTTATCTGAGGCATATCAAGTAAGTCCCTGCATAAACTTTTTTGTTTAATGTTGTGATGGCAAGTCTATGTGGTAAAGCTTTGTGAAGCTATTTGTTAAACTATGTTTGCTTGGGTTGTAAATGTGGATATTTACTCTTTTACCGGTTTTGTCAAACTAACGATTTTATCAAGAACACAATTCTTTCTCCAAAATTTTTAGAAAACTCTTCTAAAGAAAATCACGTTTTACAAAGCCAAGATATGAAAATATTTTGAATCAGAAATTGACGGATTTGTTCGTTGAGTACCCAATAAGGGTAGGCTAACAATACTAGTCTTGGAGGGCTTAAGTAAGTCTTCTGGTAGGAGGCCACCTCCAGAAGATAAGTTCGGCTTAAAAAGGTGATAGTGTTGGTTGGTCAGGCCGGTCCGAGCTAGCATTTGTACCTGGTAAGATATTATTTATTTTTCCAGCATGGACACCCGGATGGTTTTGTTAGGTGTAGAGAAGGAGGAGTATCTCACCCGGTGGGCTGTACACTCACCTTGATCAGAACGCCTAACGTGTGGTAATCTAGTCCAGGCAATGTGCACAAAGTGTGGTGCCTTATCCTCATAGAGCCCAACGTGTGGTGACATGACTATTTATTTGAGTGGATGATTTATTTTGTATAAAGTGTGACAACAAGAAAATCCCACTCCTTGCAATGACAAAATTATTTATGACTTGCCGAATATTTCTGCAAATATTTTTCACTATGCATACACGATCTGTTCAGTGTACCATGTGCACACACAGGATTTACTGAGATTTAATCTCACACTGTTCTATATCATGTTTTCAGGAGATAGATTATACTGAGCGAGCGGGGCATGTGATAGTTGAAGCTTTTGTTATTTCTGTCCATTGTGTTCTAGGAGACAATTGTTGGTTTAAGCTTCTGATCGGATATTTGTTTTGTTTAGTTTTGCTCGTGTTTGAGCCGATGTAAAAAGAGTTTTTTATTATTTATCTAAGCTTGATTTCATTGATTGTCTTTACATTTTTATACCTCATTTTAAAGACCCCTTGTCCTCCGGGATGGGGCGACATCCCCGCCTTTCTTAGGTACGTAGTAGTGGGGTGTTACAAGTTGTGTGTACACGAAATTGAGGGGCAAAATTTTAGAAGAGGTGCACAAGAGCAAATACGCCTTTCATCCGGGGGAAGTTAAAATGTACCAGGATTTGAAGAGGGCCTATTGGTGGCCCAGACTGAAGTAGGAAGTGGTTAAATATAGCTCGACACGTCTCACCTACCAGAAAGTCAAAGTGGAGCACAAGAAATCGGCAGGTTTGTTACAACCATTGCCAATTCCTGAATGGAAGTGGGAGGAGGTGACCATCAAGGTAAGCATGAAAAATCATCTCCATCTTCTTCCATCTTTGACCTTAATGAGTATATACTAATGAACTCCCTTTCTTTCTTTCTCTCTCTCTCTCTCTCTCTCGGCCGAATGGTTACTTCCACTACGGCCATTTTTCTTCTTCTCCTTGGATGGATCAAGCCTTCCTAGCGAGAGGATTCTCTTAGATCAACTTCAAGGTAGTCATCATTCAAGTAAGCCTATTCAACTTTCTCTTTAAATCATAGATTCATATCTCTAGGCTATTTTGGAAAAGGATGGTTTATGAATAAAGTTTGAGCTTGTGTTTTGTGATGGAGTTGGGATTGAAGTATGAGAATGGATGTGTTTTGCGATGGAGTTGGGATTGATGCATGTGAATGATTGGTTTTGGTTGAATTTTATGGCTTTTAGGGTTTTATTGCATTCTCTTCATGTCGTGAGTAGTATGATTGAATAAGCAAGTTAGAGATTATGTCACATTTGGTGAATTGGGTTTGATGATTATGTATGCTTGTTAAAGCCATGAACATGATTATGTTAGTGGAGTTTGGATCATGTGATGGTGGATTTGGATGTAAGCATTTATTCATAATTTGGATGTTTTGTTGATTGGTGTAGAGTATATGTTCATGATTATAGTTAGCAATAGGAAATATGATCATGACCTTGTTGTCCCTAAGCTAATTTTATTCCATCAAAAAGATGAATATTACTATAATTTCTTCTAATGATTTCAAAAACCCTAGGGAAATATGGATTTGGACTTATATAAAATATTGATATTTTTGTCAAATAAATAATGCATTTTATTAAAGAAATAAAATATATAGATATTATATAAAATAAAATATATAGAAAATAATGTAATCGAACAAAGCCTTTTATATAAATATTCATAATAGGTAAAATAATAATTTGTAAGTCTTATATTTATTAATACTTTTAAAAGTTATTTATTATCTTTCAATCAAAATCCATTAAAATTTACTTACAACTAATTTTATCTACCAATTATTTTTTAATAATTAATTACTAATAGATTATTATTTTAAATAATTACATCTAGGTCTTAGGACCCTTCATCAAATAAACCTTAATTATTTATAGCAAGATCTAAACCTTCAACTTACTAGTACCTATTTCCCAAACTCTAGTTATTTTAATATCAAGCTAGATTTATTTTATAACCCCCCCTCCCCCCCCCTTTTATTATATATTCTGAAAGCTTGGGACACTAGGGTCTTGATTGTAGTAAGTTGAGTTAGGATTATTTGTGAAAGTAAATTTTGGCTTGAGTTTAATTATGGCTTATGTTTACCCCAGGCGGGGTTAGGTCAGCTTTTGGAGATCTTTATTTTATCTCGAGCAAAGGATTAGGTAAGATCCTGCATAAAACTTGTTTGATGCAAAATGGTTACTATGGCAAGCCAAACGTGAAGTGCATGGACACTCACTTCTGTAAAGGCAATTGAGGATTGTCTCATTTCTTATTTCAGTAAAACAAATTATTTGAAAATCAACGAGCAGTTTTACTCAAACCGTAAAACTCATTCTAAAACCAGCTTTGTTCCAAACTTTGCAAATCCTTAATTGCCATATTCTTGTGGAGCTTTGTTTTATTCAATTTTCTCCCAAGTGGGATAAATTACATTGAGTACTCAATAAGTGTGGACTACTAGGACTTGTCTTTGAAGGGTTAAGGTAAGTCTCTTAGCAGGTGGCCACCTCTGAGGGTTATGACCTTCCCGAATAAGATGTCAGTTCAGTAGGTCATGCCAGTCTAAGCTAGTATGTTTTAGTCGGTGGACTGTGTGTTGTCGAAATGGACAACCGATTTTATTTAGGGGTAGAGAAGGAGGAGTATCTTCCCAGTAGGCCAATCACCTACTTTTTGTCAGTCTGCACAAAGTGTGGCATTCCGACCGTTGTATGGTTATGGGGCCCAACGTGTGGTAACCAATGACCACCCATTTGAGTGGTTGAGTTTATTGTACGTGTATGGTTAGAAAAGCCAAAACGCCACTCTTGATTTTGACTATTATTTATTACTTGCCAGTATTTATCTTATGAAGTTCTTACACTTTGCATCTATGAATTGTATTCACTGAACACTCAAAGAACACACAGACTTCTGAAATTTTTATCTCATAACCCTTTTTTACCAAGATTTCAGGTCGATCTTGCTGTGGGGATGAGTAGCTAGTTGTTGCTTGCCTTGGATGATATACTGAAATTTATTTTGTGTAATGCTTTGGGTGTAGAGAGTGAAAAATTTTTATTTTGGATATATTCATGAATTTTGGGTTGTAATAACTTTCAAATTTTAAAGTATTGTTTTATCTTTGTTGTGTGTCCTAGTTATAAAGACCCTTTGTCCTTTGGATGGGGCGACATCCCCGGTCCTGTAAGGCCTCGGTAGTAGGGTGTCAGTAGTGGTAACAGAGACTACGTTTAGGCAAATGTTGGTAGTATATGTTCTTTTTATTTAAGTTCAAATCTTTATCTAATCTATCTTGTTTCTACTGTAGGATGGTTAGAATGCTTAGAATTGCGAAGAAGGGGCAGTAATGGCACCCTCCTATCCCTATCCACCTGGAAGACCTCCCAGTACCTCAGCCTTCTTCTCAGCCAGTCATCCCTTTGGAAGCTAGCAGTGATGATGAGGACTCGATCCAAGACCCACCCCCAATCCCAGTGATAGTATTGAGTTCTGACAGTGAAGATGAGGATGTTGTCGTGGAGCATGTTCCCTACCCTCCTAATCCCATAGTGGGTTTATCAGTGGATAGTGATGACCCAGGGGAGATAGATTAAGAGTTTTCACCTAGCCATCCATTCATTCCTCCACCCAGTCGAGTTAAGCCCGGGGAGAGTTCTAGGTGACTGGTGAAGAAGCCAATGGAGGGGTTTACCTGTGGGGCTGGGACAGACTTCTCTAAGAACTCTGTGGGATGGTTGTATGAGGCTGATTTTGAGGATTCCGATGAAGACTAGTGGGCTGAGAGTTATTTTGATTCGGATGTTTATTTATTATTTTTCGTAAACTTTTATGTTAACAAATTTTATCTCTATTTTTGTTAATGTTTCGAATTTATTAAAATGAAGATTTGACAGAGAATATATGGGCAATTCTTTAGACAAAAACTTGCATCGGATTTTCTTTTACATATATCTGATTGTGAATGCATTCTCAACTAAAATGATTTCATCATTGAATGCATAAACATATCATTTGGGTATGGTTTAGAATAGCACCTATGTGCCGCGTAGCTTAATCAAGTAGGAGAATTTCAGAAGCAAACCCGGTGGCTACGGAAGTTGAGATAGCTCCGATGCAATCACCCAACCGGGGTAATAGGAGTGATCCATATATGGGAATGGGGTCTGAAACACTGGTCGATGTGTCTATGGGACAGACATTCAGTAAGATGGCAGAGATTCTGCAAACCCCGACGGAGCGGAGGAACCCCAAGGGAGAAGATGAGGCATTGGAGCGGTTATTGAAGTTTCAGCCGCCTGCCTTCTTGGGCGCGGCTGAGCAAGATCTGAAAGCTGAGTAATGGATCGTGCAGATGGAAGACATATTTGCAGTGGTCCAGTACTGTGAGGAGGGAATGGTTAAGTTTGCTGCATTCCGTTTGAGGGGCCCAGCTTGAGCATGGTGGCCGCGGGTTCAAGGCGACTGGGTGATGGTCGATCAGGAATGGATGTGGTCCAACTTTGTTGAATCATTCAGAACCGAGTATATCCCTCTGTAGATAGTAGAAACGTAGTAGGACGAGGTCCAGAATCTAATGCAGGGAGGCATGACATTGGCCCAGTATACTGCACGATTCACCAAGTGTGCAGCACCGTGCACCCAGCCAAAACCGAGCTGCACAAAAACTGTGCAAACCATGAAAATTTCCTGGACAGTTTCGCAGCTTGGTGAGCCGAAAACCTAGCTGTTTCTTTTAGCTTTTCAACCTGTAATTCAACCTTGTTATTACTCCACAAAGAAGGCTAGAAACATCCCTTCAAACCTACAGCATACCAGATGAATCATAGCAAAAAATTCTGCCCAGAAATTTCCAGCAAACTTGCGAAAAAACTGATCAGATTTCCAGCTTTGTTCTTTCTTCACCCATGTCTGAAACTTCCTCCATTTCTCTGTGCAAACTCACCTTGAACAGCTGTGAACTGAAATTCATATTCTTCACAATTGTTCTGCTGGAAAAATAGTTCCATGGCTGCTCCTAAAATCTCTCCATCAGTCACTCCAATCAAGCCATTAATTGAAGTCCAAAATTCCAGCAAAATAATTTAGCAAACTACCATAGATTACCCCTCAAACAACCAGAAAATTCCTTCACCATTGCACACCATATTTTGGCCATCCTTAAGCTCCTTCGAACAGCTTTCATCTTAGCAAAAATCCCAGCCATGTAGCCGGCCATTGAAGCTTCCAAACAACCTCCATCATCAAAGATTTACTTACCATATTTGCTACCACAAAATATTCCTTAAATTATTCTTTTTGAATTTAAACATCCAGCTTTCCTTTCCCTCCCAAATCTGAAAATCTAATTACCAAAACCCTCCAAACAATTCGCCCCCCTTTTCCCATATTATTTCGGCCAGCCTTCATCCAATCTCTCCATTCTCTCCAAACCTCCAAGAACACCAAAAACACCTACCACTATTCTCACGCCTAGGGCCACCCAAAACCACTCCAATCTTCTCCACAAACTTCAGATTATACCTATTCATTCTTGTGAATCCATTCCTGCAATTTTTAACATTAAACTCAGAAATCAAAGTCTCACTTTTGGATAAAAAACCAGAATTTTCTTGAAGGCTTAAGAACACCATCGAGGTAAGCATGAACAATCATCTCCATCTTCTTCCATCATTTTCCTTGATGAGTATATACAAATGAACTCCCTTTCTCTCTCTCTCCCTCTCTGCCGAATTGTTACTTCTACCATGGCCATTTTTCTTCTTCTCCTTGGATGGATCAAGCATTCTTAGCGAGGGGTTTCTCTTACATCGACTTCAAGGCAGTCATCATTCAAGTAAGCCTATTCAACCTTCTCTTTAAATCATAGATTTATGTCTCTAGGCTGTTTTGGAAAAGGATGGTTTATGAATAAAGTTTGAGCATGTGTTTTGTGATGGAGTTGGGATTGAAGTATGGGAATGGATGTGTTTTGCGATGGAGTTGGGATTGATTGATGTGGATGATGTTGAATTTTATCACTTTTAGGGTTTTGTTGCATTCACTTCATGTCGTGAGCAGTATGACTGAATAAGCATGCTAGAGATTATGTCACCTTTGGTGAATAGGGTTTTATGATTACGCATGCTTGTTAAAGCCATGAATATGACTATGTTAGTGGAGTTTAGATCATATGAGCAGTTTTACTCAAACCCTAAAACTCATTTTAAAACCAGCTTTGTTCCAAACTTTGCAAATCCTTAATTGCCGTATTCATGTGGAGCTTTGTTTTATTCAATTTTCTCCCAAGTGGGATAAATTACATTGAGTACTCAATAAGCGTGGACTACTAGGACTAGTCTTTGAAGGGTTAGGGTAAGTCTCTTAGTAGGTGGCCACCTCTGAGGGTTAAGTCCTTCCCGAATAAGATGTCAGTTCAGAAGGTCCTGCCAGTCCGAGCTAGTATGTTTTAGTCGGTGGACTGTGTGTTGTCGAAATGGACAACCGATTTTATTTAGGGGTAGAGAAGGAGGAGTATCTTCCCAGTAGGCCAATCACCTACTTTTTGTCAGTCTGCACAAAGTGTGGCATTCCGACTGTTGTATGGTTATGGGGCCCAACGTGTGGTAACCCATGACCACCCATTTGAGTGGTTTAGTATATTGTACGTGTATGGTTAGAAAAGCAAAAATGCCACTCTTGATTTTAACTATTATTTATTACTTGCCAGTATTTATCTTATGAAGTTCTTGCACTTTGCATATATGAATTGTTTTCACTGAACACTCAAAGAACACACAGACTTCTGAGATTTTTATCTCATCACCATTTTTTACCAAGATTTCAGGTCGATCTTGCTGTGGGGATGAGTAGCTTGTTGTTACTTGCCTTGGATGATATACTGAAATTTATTTTGTGTAATGCTTTGGGTGTTGAGATTGAAAAATTTTAATTTTTTATTTATTCATGAATTTTGGGTTGTAATAACTTTCAAATTTTATAGTACTGTTTTATCTTTGTTGTGTGTCTAAGTTATAAAGACCATTTGTCCTTTGAACGGGGCGATATCCCCGGTCTTGTAAGGCATTGGTAGTGGGGTGGCACAAGTGGTAACAGAGACTACGTTTAGGCAAATGTTGATAGTATTTGTTCTTTTTATTTAAGTTCAAATCTTTAACTAATCTATTTTGTTTCTACTATAGGATGGTTAGAATGCTTAGAATTGCGAAGAAGGGGCAGTAATGGCACCCTCCTTACCTTATCCACCTGGAAGACCTCCTAGTACCTCAGCCTTCTTCTCAGCCAGTCATCCCTTTGGAAGCTAGCAGTGATGATGAGGACTCGATCCAAGACCCACCCCCAATCCCAGTGATAGTATTGAGTTCTGACAGTGAAGATGAGGATGTAGTCGTGGAGCATGTTCCCTACCCTCCTAATCCCATAGTGGGTTTATCAGTGGATAGTGATGACCCGGGGGAGATAGATTATGAGTTTCCAACTAGGCATGCATTCATTCCTCCACCCAGTCTAGTTAAGCCCGGGGAGAGTTCTAGGTGACTAGAGAAGAAGCCAATGGAGGGGTTTACCTGTGGGGCTGGGACAGACTTCTCTAAGAACTTTGGGGGATGGTTGTATGAGGCTGATTTTGAGGATTCCGATGAAGACTAGTGGGCTGAGAGTTATTTTGATTCGGATGTTTATTTATTATTTTTCGTAAACTTTTAGGTTAACAAATTTTATTTCTATTTCTGTTAATGTTTCAAATTTATGAAAATCAAGATTTGACAGAGAATTTATGGGCAATTCTTTAGACAAAAACTTGCATCGGATTTTCTTTTACATATATCTGACTGTGAATGCATTCTCAACTAAAATGATTTCATCATTGAATGCATAAACTTATCATTTGGGTATGGTTTAGAATAGCACCTATGTGCCGCATAGCTTCATCAAGTAGGAGAATTTCGAAGCAAACCCGGTGGTACCGGAAGTTGAGACAACTCCGATGCAATCACCCAACCGGGTAATAGGAGTGATCCATATATGGGAATGGGGTCTGAAACACTGGTCGATGTGTCGATGGGACAGGCATTCAGTAAGATGGCAGAGATTCTGCAAACCCCGACGGAGGAACCCCAAGGGAGAAGATGAGGCATTGGAGCGATTATTGAAGTTTCAGCTGCCTGCCTTCTTGGGCGAGGCTGAGCAAGATCTGAAAGCTGAGTAATGGATCGTGCAGATGGAAGACATATTTGTAATGGTCCAGTACTGTGAGGAGCGAATGGTTAAGTTTGTTGCATTCCGTTTGAGGGGCCTAGCTTGAGCATGGTGGCAGCGGGTTCAAGACGACTGGGTGATGGTCGATCAGGAATGGATGTGGTCCAACTTTGTTGAATCATTCAGAACCGAGTATGTCCCTCTGTAGATAGTGGAAATGTAAGAGGAGGAGTTCCAGAATCTAATGCAGGGAGGCATGACAGTGGCCCAGTACACCGCACGATTCACCAAGTATGCAGCACCGTGCACCCTATCAAAACCGAGCTGCACAAAAACTGTGCAAACCATGAAAATTTCCTGGACAGTTTCGCAGCTTGGTGAGCCGAAAACCTAGCTGTTTCTTTTAGCTTTTCAACCAGTAATTCAACCTTGTTATTACTCCATAAAGAAGGCTTGAAACATCCCTTCAAACCTACAGCATACCGGATGAATCATGGCAAAAAATTCTGCCCAGAAATTTCCAGCAAACTTGCGATAAAACTGATCAGATATCCAGCTTTGTTCTTTCTTCACCCATGTCTGAAACTTCCTCCATTTCTCTGTGCAAACTCACCTTGAACAGCCATGAACTGAAATTCATATTCTTCACAATTGTTCTGCTGGAAAAATAGTTCCATGGCTGCTCCTAAAATCTCTCCATCAGTCACTCCAATCAAGCCATTAATTGAAGTCCAAAATTCCAGCAAAATAATTCAGCAAACTACCATAGTGTCTGCACAAAGTGTCGGCACTCTGACCAGTTATGGGGCCCAACGTGTGGTAACCCATATCCCTTTCTTTCGAGTGGTTGATTTCATTACTTATGTGCGGCTAGATATGCCAAAACGCCACTCTTGCTTTTGACTAATGTTTGATGCTTGCCAATGTTTCTCTTATAAAAGTTTCACACTTTGCATCCACGAACTGTTTTCACTAAACACCCAAAGCACACACGGACTTACTGAGATTTCTGTCTCATCACCTTTTAATCATGATTTCAGGTTGATCTTGTTGTGGGGTCGAGTAGCTAGTAATATCTGCCTTGGAAGAGAATGTGTCTTTTGATTTTATGTATTGCTTTGGGGAGACGAGAGTGGATAATTTTATTTATGGTTTTTGTTTTGGATTTTCATGTATTTACCCTTGGAGTATTTTGGGTTGTAATAAATTTTTAAGTTAAAGTATTATTTTATTTCAGCCATTTTATTTGTATGATCTAGTTATAAAGACCCCTTGTCCTTTGGATGGGGCAAGATCCCTGGTCCTGGCGGGCCTAGGCTTCGGGGTGTTACAAAGGATGTAGAGAGACATTGTTCTCATTGCATTACTTGTAGGCGAGCTAAGTCTAAAGCTCTTCCACATGGTCTTTATACTCCTTTACCCACACCTAATGTACCTTGGATTGATATATCAATGGACTTCATTTTAGGATTGCCTTGGTCTAAGGGGGCAAGGATTCCATATTTGTGATTGTTGACAGATTTTCCATAATGGCTCATTTTGTGGCTTGTTCCAAGACTAATGATACATCCTATATTGCATATTTAATCTTTAAAGAAGTGGTGAGAATGCACGGGATTCCAAGGACTATTATCTCGAATAGGGATATAAAATTCTTTAGCCACTTTTGGAGAGTTTTATGGAACAAACTTAGAACTAACCTTTTGTTTTCCACGGCTTGTCATCCCCAAACGGACGGATAAACTGAGGTGGTCAATTGCATACTCACCCAACTCTTGCTGGCTATAATCAAGAAGAACTTGAAGAATTGGGAAGAGTGCTTGCCTCACATTGAGTTTGCATACAATAGGGCTATTCACTCTACCAATTTTGAAATTGTATATGGTTTTAATCCTCTAACTCATTTAGATTTGGTTCCTTTGCCTATAGGTGAATGGTTGAACCTTGATGGAGCTAAGAAGGCAGAAATAGTGAAGGCACTCCATGAGAAGGTGAAGGAAACTATTGCAAAACGTAACGAAGAGATCGCCCATAAGCGCAATCAAGGAAGGAAAACGGTGTCTTTTGAGCTGGGCGATTGGGTGTGGGTGCACCTTCGCAAGGAGAGATTCCCCACGCAATGTCGAAGCAAACTTGATCCCAGGGGGGATGGACCATTTCAAGTTCTTGCCAAAGTTAGAGATAATGCTTACAAGATAGATCTACTGAGTGAGTATCATGTTAGTGCCACCTTTAATGTTAGTGACCTCTCTCCTTTTGATGTAGATGATGGCAATGATTCGAAGACGAATTCTTTTCAAGGAGGGGGAGATGATGAGCTTCCACTTCATCATGGAGGACAAGGACCGATGACTAGAGCGAGCACCGAGAAGCTTCAAGATGATTTTCAATTGATTAATAAACAATTGTTGAGGGTGAATGAGGATTGGAGGGTTGAGGAAGCAAGCTAAGAGTTTGTGTTGATGGCCATCCGCGAAGGACCCCAACAAGAACTTAAGTCGTCAGCAAGAGAGGATGAAATTTAATAGTGGAGGCTTCCAAAGGACAACTGGCGCCGGCTCCTTGCAGCTAAACCGGCTCCATGCTCCATTCTGTCCAAAACCAACACTCAAGCAAACGAGAACTGGCCGAAGACAGAACTAAACCGGCGCCGGCTTGATGTCCCAAACTGGCACTAGCTTTCCCCTGGGCCACCGCCGATTGCCCCACGTTTTAATGCTTTTCTTTGCCTTTCTTCACTTTTATGTTTTTGTAAAGACTTATTTTGACCCTAAATTGTAATTAAACCTCAGGGATTACTTAGTTGGGGTTAGGATAGTATAAATAGAACCTTTATTGATTTGACAAGATAACACACTTCACTTGAATTCAAATTTAAGAGAGAATCTTGAGAGGCCCTAGCCTCCTTGTTCATCTTGTTCAAGACCAAGCTTAAGGGTTAGTCCTCCTTTTGTAAGAGTCTCTAAATCTTTTGGATAATCCAATGTTGTGTTCTTTGAATGGGTCTTAGTTGTGTTGTTCTTCTAAGGTTTATTTGAAATTCAATATTTGGGTGCCTATCTTCTCTATTCTATTTGTTCTTGCTTGCCTTTGTTGCTTCAAGGATAGTAGGGTGAGAATATAGTAGAACTTTCTACTCATCTTGAGGGTCTTTGAGGCTTTGTTCTTCAAGGGTTGGAAAGAGTGTAGGTAGTTAGGTTATTTTATCCTTTGTCACAAGAAGAAAACTCTGTTTTGGGTTCCATTTGCTTGACTGAACACACAGGAACCAAAAACACCCACAGCACCAAGAAAAGCCACACAATAGTCGTATCAAAGATTGACACCGAATAGAGGAATCTTGAAGCATCCGAAAGGTGGGAAGCTGAATCCGAGGAATTTGGGGCTGATCCCAATAAAGGAGAGAATTGGGCCGGTGGCGTATTGATTGGATTTGCCAGATGGGCTGACAGGAATTCACGACGTTTTTTATGTATCGCAGCTGAAAAAGTACAATACCGATCCCGGTCATATTTTGAATAATGAGCCATTGGTGTTACAACTCAACCTGAGCTATGTGGATAAACCTGTGCGAATATTGGACCGGAGTATTAGGACTCTCCGGAACAAGCAGATACCGATAGTAAAAGTTTAATGGGAGCATCATGGCACGTAAGATGCCACATGGGAAACAGAAGAATGGGTAAAGTGGAAGTATCTTGATCTGAGATAGAGGTATGCATGAATTTCGGGACGAAATTATCCTAAGGAGGGAAGGAAGTGAAACCTTAACTAAAACCAACCCTAGAGTAAGGGGGTTGTGATGCATATAATATTTTCTTGCATACATAAATAACCGTAGTCAATATAACCGTAGTCAGCCATGAACTAAACTTCATCACCCTCCTCTATTGATCTGCACGAAAGAGCTCCATAGTCACTCCTTAAATCACTCCTTCAATCACTTCAATCAAGCCTTCAATTGGAATTCAAAATTTCAGAAAATTATTCCATGAAAACTTCTATGGATTAAGCCTCAACCAACCAGAAATTTCCTCCACCACAACACTCAACATTTCGGCCACCCTATAGCTCCTACAAACCTCATTCATCTCAGAAAAACTTCAACAAATTCCAGTCGGCCATAGCAGCTCAAAGAACCTCCATCAACCAAACCATTCTTACCATATCTTCTACCTTAATTCACTCCCTAAATTACTTCTTTTGAATTTTAAACAATCAGCTTTTTCGCTTCTCCATAATCTGAAAATGCAATCATCAGAATTCCTCTAACCATTCGGCCAACACCATTCAATAAATTTTGTCTAGCCTTCTCTCCATCCTCTCCATTTCTCCAAGAATACCAAGAACACACACCACCATTCTCCAAGCCTAAGACCACCCTAAACATCTCCAATCTCTCCTAAAAACTCCAGATCATGCCTACTCACCCTTTAGAATCCATTTCTATATTTTATAACATCGAACACTGAAAATAAAATTCTGCCAATGGATAAAAAACCAGAATTTTTCTTGAAGATTCAAGAACTTTCTCAAGGTAACCATGAACGATTATGTTCATCTTCTTTCCTCTTCAATCTTTAAAATAATATACTAATGCTCTCTCTCTCTCTCTCTCTCTCACACACACACACACAGGCTCTCTCTCTCTTTCCCTCTCAGCCGAAATGGTTGTTTCAACCATGGCCATTTTTTTTTTCTTCTTCCTTCTAGGTTGGATCAAGCCTTCCAAGTGTGTGGATTCTCTTGAAACTTCATCAAGGTAGTCATCAATCAAGTATGTCTCTTTAACCTTCTCCTTAATTCTAAAATCATATCTCTTGGATGTTGTTAGAAAAGGATGGAATATGATTGGAGATTGAGTATATGTTTAGATGAAGGAGTTGAGATTGGAGTATGAGGATGATTTGTCATGGTTGAGTTTTATGATGCTTTGTGGTTTGTTGCATGCTCTTCATGTCGTGAGTTAGTATGAATGATTAAGCATGATAGAAATTATGTCAGCATTGGTGAATAGGGTTTTATGTTCTTGTATTCTTGTTGAAGCCATGAATACGATTATGCTTAGTGACGTTTGGATCATGTGATGGTAGATATAGATTTAAGCCTTTATTCATTAATTGAATGGTTTTTTGATTGGTATTAAAGTTTATGTTCACGATTCTTGTTAGCCATAGGAAAAGTATGATCATGACCTTGTTGATCCTAAACTATTTAAGTTATCTAATTTTATTATATTAATAAAAATTAATACTATATTTTCTTCCAATAATTTTGAAAACCCTAGGAAGCTTTGGAATTGGATTGTTAAATGAAATAGTGATATTTTAGCCAAATGAATGATATCTTTATTAAAAATAATGTATATAAATATTTAAATATAATAATAACAATAATAAATAAAGCCTTTTATATAAATAATCATAATAGGTAAAATATTAATCTTATAAGCCATATATTCATAAATACTAGTAAAATTTATTTATTAACTTATGATCAAAATTAATAAAATTTACTATTAATTTTATTAACTAATTATTTTCTATCTATTAATTATTAATTAAGAGATTAGTAATAATTTATTATTTTTAATAAAATCATCTAAGACTTAGGACCTTTCATCAAATAAACCCTAGTTTATTTATTAATAACAAGCATTTATATTTGAAACTATAGCTTATTAGTAATTATTTTGCAATTCCTAGTTATTTTATTATCAAGCTAGATTTATTTTATAAAACCCTTTTACCATCTAGCCCTAAAGTTTTGGACATTAGGGTCATGATTGTAATAAGTTGATCTAGGATTATTTATGGAAGCAACTATAGCTTGAGTATAACTATATAGCTTGTGTTTACCCCAGTCCTCTAATATTTAAGCTCTTATCAACATCACTTCCATTTCCTTATGGTAATCCTCCACATTTCTATTCCCACCAAACCAATGCATACTCCAAAAAATCCAAAATAGTGAGCCTCACCTTTGATTTTTCACTATAAGTATGGCATAGAAAAAATATTTCCATTTTGCTCTCCCAATCAATATAGGCTTTGAGATCACTCTTCCCATAAAATGTAGGCCGCTTCATCTTGCTAATGTTCATTTCCCTCTCCTCTTCATTTCCGTCTCTCCAACCTCCTCTACTACCCTATCCTCTAATTAATTTCCTATATGCATCACTATGTTCTCCCTCACACCATTCATCAACTCCCTTAAAATCTTTTTCTAACCCCCTTGGATTATTTCCCCTATTCTTTCCTTGGCCCCAACCTTGTCCTCCTCTCATACCATGTCTTCCCCCTCTCATGGGAGCTTGTTGGAATCACCTAATAGAGTGCTCATCCTAATCTACTCTTTGTTGAAGAATTAGTTGAGGACTGTCGGCATTGATGCGTAATTTTTAGGTGTATAAAAATCATCAAATTTAAATCCATCCCTTAGTCAAGTTTTTATGAAAGCATTAATCCCAAAATACATATATGAGCAAGTATACATATCGCAATCCTAGTATAGGAAATTAATGAGTATTGATCATCAAAGAAACAAGTACACACTAATCTATTTTCATTCATTGTTTAACTGAGATAGAAAATAATAAAAAAGAAAATAAAAAATATATATACAACTCAAGGATGTAGGAATATGCAATTTAGATAATTATCCTAGAACACATAATAATGAATCATTTAGCAATCATCTCAAGTAATCATTATCTTAGTATCATGAAAGAATAAAAAGTAAAATTCAATCATTTTCCAAGTCATGAATCTACTTATATAGACTCCATTGCTTTCCCAATCTAAGGAATCACTATCTTTTGATTAAATTAGTAGATTTCCCAACCAAACCAACATAACCAAAATATGCATTAAACTCAATTCCTCATAAATATGAAATTAGCTAATGACTCTTTGCTCAAGGTGAAATCAACTAATCTTTGATTACATTAGTCCTTTAATCGTAACATTGTTTTCTAATTCCTTTAATCCTTATTCTCATATTTTGGATGATGACGCATCCAAAAGGTAACTCCAAAATAGTACTTTTCTATAATGTGACAACAGCTGTTTCCTCACTGGTAGTTGGGGTTAGTTCGTGGAATTTTATCACCATGTCCGTCAAAAACCAAATTTGTCATTCCACGTTGCAGATCATTTCTTCGAATTTCTCAAATGTGGAATCGATTTGCTGGAAATGCCTCGTGACTTGAACAACAAATTTCCCCAATAGGGTTTCGGGTTCTGCTAATTCTGGTGCTGCGAGTGTCATCTTAGGAGGACAATGGAGGTACTGCCCCTTATTAAATTGCCTCATATTCTAATTCTCCATTTCTCGTAAACATAGAAGCAAGTTACATACGGAATTCATGATTACAACAAAAGGAAAAGCTTACAATGTTAGTCGAGAGAACATAGTTAAAGTTAGTATGTTAGGCTACAAGGGTATACACAAATACGCAAAATACAAAAGATTGTACATTTTTGCGGAAAGAAAAATTGTGCATAATTTACATATTTACATGGTTAAATAAACAAAATCCAAGCTTTCGTGATATTGTTCCACGGCAAAAGCGCCAAAAACTTGATGCATATGGATTTGGGTATAAAAATCGCATAAAAACTAAGCACATTCCCAATCAAGTTTTCATTATAACGTCAAACCCATATTACACATATGGGCAAGCGTACTTATCATTAACTTCGCATAGGGTCCAAATGAGTGTCGATCCTCAAGGAACAAGTATGCATTAATCCATTTTCTTTCATTGTTTAACTGACTCAATAATGTGAAAACGAAATAAATAAAATAAAATAAAATATATACATGTCAAGGATGAAGAATTATATAACTTAAACCATTGTTTAGACAACCATGAGCATAAAGCATCCAACCCTTATCATAACTAATTATTCTCAAGGCATCATAAAGGATTAAAGTAGACTCACCTCTTTCTCAATCCATAAAATCAGTATCTTCTAGACAAATTAGAATCACAAACTCTGTCTCAACAAATTCACCCAAAAGATACATTAAACACAATCCTTGATTAAATTTCCATACTCTGGCAAACATAAAACATGAAATTAACAAATGAATCCATACTCTCAGACATCAATTAACACTATTTACCTTGTTCATAGCAATTAACCCCTTTTCCCAAGTAAGTTATGAGACAACAAGTATGAAACTACCGAATTGAAACCACAATCAACCCCTTTCCCAGGCAAGTTTATGGAAAGAAACAACCAAATAGTCTCGTGATTAGCCCAAGTAAGTAAATACCAAGGAAACAACCAATTAAACAAAAGATCAAACAACTCTAAAAACGATGAATATCTAAAAAAATGTCAAATTTTAATAAAATAATTAACGTATCATTGTTCAAGAAAAAGAAAACAAAGTAAAAGAAAGCAATCATAGACAAGCTTCATTCTTCTTCCTTTGAAGACCTTCTTGCACAACCCTCCTTAAATTGAAGAATTCCACTTTTGAATTGAGCGATTTTCAATGATGATAAATGAATTCTCTCTTTTTTCATTGTGTTTTACATCTATTTATAGGCTTGGGAAGTGCCCAAACTGGTTGGTGTATTGTTCTGGACCTAGTAGAAGTAGGAAAGCAATAAAACTCAATAGATTACCAAAAACCGCATAGAAAAATCAAAGTTCTGCCTTTTCCTCAAAGCACAGCCGGCGCCGCCTTGACTACTGGAGCTAGCACCGGCTCCACACTATTTCTCTATGTTTTGACTGTTTTTTCGTCACCTTAAAGTTCATGTCAACAGTGCATGGCTGGCGCCAGTTCCTTTGTCCTGGCCGGTGCCGCCTCTATTCTATTTTGAGACGTTTTTGCTTCGCTTTATCCCAAAAATATGTAATAATGAACAAAATACCTTTCCAAGGGTAAAATCTCAAATATGATGGAATATGACTAGTTTTTGAATAAAATGTATCACAAAAGAACCTCAAATAACTAGGAAAAATATGACTAATTTAGACCCTATAACAAATCAAGGCTCACCCCAAATGGGTTTTACACCATAACCTTAGTATATACTGATTTTGAATATCAATGTAACAGTAAAGGCTCGCCTCTTTGAGTACATGTGCAATAAGAAAAAAGCATAAACACTTTTACCTTTTAGACACAATTAGAATTCACTTTGAAGCACTTTAATAAAGGAGATTTTTGTTTTCTATAGAGCAAGAGTGTTTTTTGAAGGATTGAGCAAAAATCTACAGTCAAATTGAGTTTAGAAGCCTTGTATAAAGACATAAAATGATGTACCAACGGCTATAAAATGGTTATTATTCACTGTCAGATTTACCCATGTTTTGTACTCATATTTTGGATGATGACGCTTCTAAAAGGTAACTCCAAAATAGTACTTTTCTGTAATGTGACAGCAGCTGTTTCCTCACTGGCTGTTGGGGTTAGTTTGTGGGATTTTATCACCATGTCCGTCAAAAATCAAATTTATCGTTCCATGTTGCAGATCATTTCTTCGAATTTCTCAAATGTGGAATAGATTTCCTGGAAATGTCTCGTGACTTGAACAACAAATTTCCCAATTAGGGTTTTTACTTCTACTAATTCCGATGCTGTGCGTGTCATCTTAGAAGGACAATGGAGGTACTGCCCCTTATTAGATTGCCTCGTATTCTAATTCGCCATTTTTCCTAAATATAGAAGCGAGTTATATACGGAATTCATGATTACAACAAAATGAAAAGCTTACAAAGTTAGTCAAGAGAACATAGTCAAAGTTAGTAGGTTAGGTTCCAATGGTATAAACAAATAAATAAAATACAAAAGACGGTACCTTTTTGCGGAAAAAATGATTGTACATAATTTACATATTTACCTATTTACATATTTACATGGTTAAATCAACAAAATCCAAGATTTCGTGATATTGTTCCCTGGCAACGGCGCCAAAAACTTGATGCGTACGGATTTGGGTATAAAAATCGCATAAAAAGTAAGCCCATTCCCAATCAAGTTTACATTAAAACGACAAACCCAAATTACACATATGGGCAAATGTACTTATCATTTACATAGCATAGGGTTCAAACGAGTGTCGATCCTCAAAGAACAAGTATGCATTAATCCATTTTCTTTCATTTTTTAACCGACTCAATAAAGTGAAAACAAAATAAATAAAGTAAAATAATATATATACTTGTCAAGAAAGAAAAATTATGTAACTCAAACCATTGTTTAGACAACCATGATCTTAAAGCATCCAACCCTTATTATGACTAATTATTCTCTTGGCACATAAAGGATTAAAGTAGACTCACTTCTTTCTCAATTCATAAAATTACTATCTTCTAGACAAATTAGAATAGCATACTCTATCTCAACTAATTCACCCAAAAGATACATTTAACACAATCCTTGATTAAATTTCCATACTCTGGCAAACTTAAAACATGAAATTAACCATTGAATCCATACTCGGGCAGACATCAATTAATATTTAATTACCTTGTTCTTAGCAATTAACCCCTTTCCCAAGTAAGTTATGAGACAACAAGTATGAAACTACGGAATTGAAACCACCATCAACCCCTTTCCCAAGCAAGTTTATGGAAGGAAACAATCAAATAGTCTCGTGATTAGCCCAAGTAATTAAATACCAAGGAAACAACCAATTATTCAAAAGTTCAAACAAATCTAAAAACCATGAATATCTAAAATAATGCCAAATTATAATAAAATAATTAACATATCATTGTTTAAGAAAAAGAAAACAAAGTAAAAGAAATCAATCATAGACAAGCCTCCTTCTTCTTCCTTTGAAGACCTTCTTGCACAACCCTCCTTGAATTGAAGAATTCCTCTCTTGAATTGAGTGATTTTCAATGATGATCAATGAATTCTCTCTTTTTCAATTATGGTTTACATCTATCTATAGGCTTGTGAAGTGCCCAAACTGGTTGGTGTAATGTTTTGGATCGAGTAGAAGTAGGAAAGCACTAAAACTCTATAGATTATGAAAAAACGCGTAGAAAAATCAAAGCTCTGCCTTTTCCTCAGAGCACAGCCGGCGCAGCCTTGGCTACTGGAGCTAGCATCGGTTCCACACTATTTCGCTCTGTTTTGACCGTTTTTTCGTCACCTCAAAGTTTATGTCAACAGTGCATGGCTGGTGCCAGTTCCTTTGTCCTGGCCGACACCGCCTCTATTCTATTTTACGACGTTTTTAATTCGTTTTATGCCAAAAATATGGAATAATGAAGAAAATACCTTTCAAAGGGTAAAATCACAAATATGAAGGAATATGACTACTTTTTGAATAAAATGTATCACAAAAGGACCTCAAATAACTAGGAAAAGTATGACTAATTTAGCCCCCATCACAAATCAAGGCTCACCGCAAATGGGTTTTACACCATAACCTTAGAATATACAGATATTGAATATCAATGGAACAGTAAAGGCTCACCTCATTGAGTACATGTGCAATAAGAAAAAAGCATAAACACTTTTACCTTTTAGACACAATTAAAATTCACTTTGAAGCACTTTAATAAAGGAGATTTTTGTTTTCTATAGAGCAAGAGTGTTTTTAGAAGGATTGAGCAAAAATCTACAGTTAAATTGAGTTTAGAAGCCTTATATAGAGACATAAAATGAAGTACCAACAGCTATAAAATGGTTATTATTCACCGTTAAATTTACCCATGTTTTGTACTTATATTTTGGACGATGACGCATCCAAAAGGTAACTCCAAAATAGTACTTTTCTATAATGTGATAGCAGCTGTTTCCTCGCTGGCTGTTGGGGTTAGTTCATCGGATTTTATCACAATGTCCATCAAAAACCAAATTTGTCGTTCCATGTTGCATTTCATTTCTTCGAATTTCTCAAATGTGGAATCGATTTTCCTAGAAATGCCTCGTGACTTGAACAACAAATTTCCCAAATAGGGTTTCGAGTTCTGCTGATTCTGGTGTTGTGAGTGTCATCTTAGGAGGACAATAGAGGTACTGCCCCTTATTAGATTGCCTCATATTCTAATTCTCCATTTCTCGTAAACATAGATGCGAGTTACATACGGAATTCATGATTACAACAAAAGGAAAAGCTTACAAAGTTAGTCGAGAGAACATAGTCAAAGTTAGTAGATTACGCTACAAGGGTATACACAAATACGCAAAATACAAAAGATAATACCTTTTTGCGGAAAGAACAATGGTACATAATTTACATAATTACGTATTTACATATTTACATGGTGAAATAAACAAAATCCAAGCTTTCGTGATATTGTTCCACGGCAACGGCGCCAAAAACTTGATGCGTATGGATTTGGGTATAAAAATCACAAAAAAACTCAGCACATTCCGAATCAAGTTTACATTAAAATGTCAAACACAAATTACATATATGGGCAAGCGTACTTATCATTAACATAGCATAGGGTCCAAACGAGTGTCGATCCTCAAGGAACAAGTATGCATTAATCCCTTTTCTTTCATTCTTTAACTGACTCAATAAAGTTAAACGAAATAAATAAAATAAAATAAATTATATACATGTCAAGGATGAAGAATTATGTAACTCAAACCATTGTTTAGACAACCATGAGCATAAAGCATCCAACCCTTATCATAACTAATTATTCTCAAGGCATCATAAAGGATTAAAGTAAACGCACTTCTTTCTCAATCCATAAAATCACTATCTTTAAGACAAATTAGAATCACAGACTCTGCCTCAACTAATTCACCCAAAAGATACATTAAACACAATCCATGATTAAATTTCCATACTCCAGCAAACATAAAACATGAAATTAACCAATGAATCCATACTCTGATAGACATCAATTAACATTATTTACCTTGTTCTTAGCAATTAACCCCTTTCCCAAGTAAGTTATGAAACAACAAGTATGAAACTACCGAATTGAAACCACAATCAACCCCTTTCCCAGGCAAGTTTATGGAAAGAAACAACCAAATAGTCTCGTGATTAGCCCAAGTAATTAAATACCAAGGAAACAACCAATTAATCAAAAAATCAAACAACTCTAAAAACCATGAATATCTAAAGCAATGTTAAATTATAATAAAATAATTAACATATCATTGTTCAAGAAAAAGAAAACAAAGTAAAAGAAAGAACTCATAGACTAGCCTCATTCTTCTTCTCTTGAAGACCTTCTTGCACAACCCTCATTGAATTGAAGAATTCCTCTTTTGAATTGAGTGATTTTCAATGAATTTTCTCTGTTTTCATTATGTTTTACAGCTATTCATAGGCTTGTGAAGTGTCCAAACTAGTTGGTGTAATGTTCTGGACCGAGTAGAAGTAGGAAACCACTAAAACTCTATAGATTACCAAAAGTTGCGTAGAAAAATCAAAGCTCTGCACTTTCCTCAGAGCACCGCCGACGCCGCCTTGGCAACTAGAGCTAGCACCTATTCCACACTATTTTGCTCTATTTTGACCGTTTTTTCGTCACCTCAAAGTTCATGTGAACAGTGCATGGCTGGCGCCAGTTCCTCTATCCTGGCCGGCGCTACCTCTATTCTATTTTGCAGCGTTTTTACTTTGTTTTATGCCAAAAATCTGTAATAATGAACTAAATATCGTTCCAAGGGTAAAATCTCAAATATGAAGGAATATGACTGGTTTTTGAATAAAATGTATCACAAAAGAACCTCAAATAACTAGAAAAACTATGACTAATTTAACCCCTATCACAAATCAAGGCTAACCCCAAATGGGATTTACACCATAACCTTAGTATATACAGATATTGAATATCAGTGGAACAGTAAAGGCTCACCTCTTTGAGTACATGTGAAGAAAGAAAAATGCATAAACACTTTTACCTTTTAGACACAATTAGAATTCACTTTGAAGCACTTTAATAAAGGAGATTTTTGTTTTCTATAGAGCAAGAGTGTTTTTAGAAGGGTTAAGCAAAAATCTACAGTAAAATTGAGTTTAGAAGCCTTGTATAAAGACATAAAATGAAGTACCAATGGCCATAAAATGGTTATTATTCACTGTCAGATTTACCCATGTTTTGTACTCATATTTTACACGATGACGCTTCCAAAAGGTAACTCCAAAGTAGTACTTTTCTGTAATGTGATAGCAGCTGTTTCCTCACTGGTTGTTGGGGTTAGTTCATGGGATTCTATCACCATATCCGTCAAAAATCAAATTTGTCGTTCCATGTTGCGGATCATTTCTTCGAATTTCACAAATGTGGAATCGATTTCCTGGAAATGCCTCGTGACTTGAACAACAAATTTCCCAATTATGGTTTCGAGTTCTGCTAATTCTGGTGCTGTGAGTGTCCTCTTAGGAGGACAATGGAGGTACTGCCCCTTATTAGATTGCCTCATATTCTAATTCGCCATTTTTCCTAAACATAGAAGCGAGTTATATACGGAATTCAAGATTACAACAAAAGGAAAATCTTACAAAGTTAGTCAAGAGAACATAGTCAAAGTGAGTAGGTTAGGTTACAAGGGTATATACAAATACATAAAATACAAAAGATAGTACCTTTTTGTGGAACGAATAATTGTACATAATTTACATATTTACGTATTTACATATTTACATTGTTAAATCAACAAAATCTAAGCTTTCATGATATTCTTCTTTGGCAACGGCGCGAAAAACTTGATGCGTACGGATTTTGGTATAAAAATCACATAAAAACTAAGCACATTCCCAATCAAGTTTACATTATAACGTCAAAACCAAATTACACATATGGGCAAGCGTACTTATCATTAACATAGCATAGGGTTCAAACGAGTATCGATCCTCAAAGAACAAGTATGCATTAATCCATTTTCTTTTATTTTATAGCCGACTCAATAAAGTGAAAATGAAATAAATAAAATAAAATAATATATATAAATGTCAAGGATGAAGAATTATGTAACTCAAACCATTGTTTAGACAACCATGATCTTAAAGAATCCAACCCTTATCATAACTAATTATTCTCTTAGCATCATAAAGGATTAAAGTAGACTCACTTCTTTCTCAATTCATAAAATCACTATCTTCTAGACAAATTAGAATAACATACTTTGTCTCAACTAATTCACCCAAAAGATACATTAAACACAATCCTTGATTAAATTTCCATACTCTGACAAACTTAAAACTTGAAATTAACCAATGAATCCATACTCAGACAGACGTCAATTAACCTTTAATTACCTTATTCTTAGCAATTAACCACTTTTCCCAAGTAAGTTATGAGACAACAAGTATGAAACTACCGAATTGAATCCACCATCAACCCCTTTCCCAAGCAAGTTTATGGAAAGAAACAACCAAATAGTCTCGTGATTAGCCCAGTAATTAAATACCAAGACAATAACCAATTAATCAAAAGATCAAATAACTCTAAAAATCATGAATATCTAAAATAATGTCAAATTATAATAAAATAATTAACATATCATTGTTTAAGAAAAAGAAAATAAAGTAAAAGAAAGCACTCATAGACAAACCTCCTTCTTCTTCCTTTGAAGACCTTCTTGCGCAACCCTCCTTGAATTGAAGAATTCCACTTTTAAATTAAGTGATTTTCAATGATGATCATTGAATTCTCTTCTTTTCAATTATGTTTTACATCTATTTATAGGCTTGTGAAGTGCCAAACTGGTTGGTGTAATGTTCTGGACTGAGTAGAAGTAGGAAAGTACTAAAACTCCACAAATTACCAAAAATCGCGTAGAAAAATCAAATCTCCGCCTTTTCCTCAGAGCAATGCGGGCGCCGCCTTAGCTATTAGAGTCAGCACTAGTTCCACTCTATTTTTCTCTGTTTTGACCATTTTTTTGTCGCCTCAAAGTTCATGTCAACAGTGCATGGCTAGCGCCGGTTCCTCTGTCTTGGCCGGCACTGCCTCTATTCTTTTTTGCGGTTTTTTTGCTTTGTTTTACCCCAAAAATCTGTAATAATGAACAAAATACATTTCCAACGGTAAAATCTCAAATATGATGGAATATAACTAGTTATTGAATAAAATGTATCACAAAAGAACCTTGAATAACTTGGAAAAGTATGACTAACTTAGCCCCTATCATATTCCCCCACACTTAGCTCTTTGCTCGTCCTCAAGCAAAGTATCATGAACAATTAGGAAAACACAAGGTTTCATCAAATCACTCAATTAATTTCACAACAATATCTCTAATACTTTCTTCATTCAAGAGCATAAAACGCATGCTACTACATCTTTCACAATAAATGCAAGACTTGTGTAAGTGATAAATGACTTAGTAAAACCATCTCAAGACTTAACAATATTCTCAAACCATTGGAAAGAATTTAGTTCAAAAAGAATATACACTTCATAGGCTTATTTTTCATACACTCTCTCCACTAATCCGAGACATATCATGATTCTGCATTGATCAAGTAGGACTTTTGAGCTAGTAATATAAGGCTAAAGGCTTGTAATGTAGCTTATCAAAGGAAAGATATAGGAGAATCAAATATCAAAGAAGTGAGAGTTCACAAGAAAAGGATAAACAAAATGAATCAATGATTTCCAAACTCTTCTTGCTCTCATATTCCCAAAAATCAATCAAACCATAACCTTATTAAGCAATTACAACTCAACTCAAGCAACTCCTACAATTTTTTTTCTTTTTTCCTCTTTGTCTTCTCATCTTTTTACTCTCTTCATCAACTCTTTCCTATTTTTCATAAGATCACTCAAATTTCCAACAATGGTGTCAAGTACTTTATATGAACTTAACTTTTACAACTCAATCACCATCCCTTTTATGATCTTTCGTCTCTCTTTTCCTTTCAAAAATTTTTCTTTTCTTTCTTTTCTCTCTTCTTTTCACTCTTACTGCTGCTTTTCTTTTCTTTCTCAATTTCTTTCTTTCCATCTTTTCTAGCAGCTATTTCTTTTCTTCTCTTTTTTTCAATATCTCCGTTTTTTTCCTTCTCTTTTTTTTTTCTTTTTCCAACTCAACACAACTATTGATACATGATTGAAAGTAACGAGTCATGATATTTCTCTAAGTATTCTTCCTCAACATTCTCTTACATATACTTTTATCCATCAAGAGTATAAAAGTTTGGAAAATTATTCAAACTCTCAGAAACAAGTAAGGACAAAGTATCGTGACGGGTTTTAAAGAAAGAAATCAACAATTTAGGCTCAAAATAGGCACTATGGATAATATAACAATAGGTATGCTTGAAAAACTCAAACTATCTAAAGATGGCCTATTACCGTTATCCCTAAGTTAAATCATGGTTGCCTTTCTTATTTTGCCTTGAGAGGTATTCAAATAAGTTCTAGAATGCTCCATGAATTTTAGTAGAAAAACAGATTTAAGAACAATGCGAAGTATTTGATCAAGACCTACTTCGTCCAAGTAAGTGAAAAAAGTCATGCATAAGCCATAAATGATCTAGAACATATGCCCTATAATTCATCATAAAGACATGCATTAAAAATACAACATGAAATCTCAAAGAAAATCAAAAAATTTTTTGAAAATTTTGCTCAAAATGTTTCTAAGAAGGCTAAAGTATATGTATAGAAGACTTGTCAATCAAATCACTCCCCCACACTTAAACTGGACATTATCCTCAATGGCCAAATAAATATAACAAAGAATAAACCATGCCATGGGACCAAAAATATAAAGGAGAAGAGATAAAAAAAAATAAACTACCATTCATTGTGCAATATGTTGTACAAGAGCTGAATGCTTGAAGAACGAGGCATTCACAAAGAACCTAAAAAGAAAAATACAAAAGAGCACACCAAAGCATAAAAACTAGAAAAGAAAATAAAACCAAAATAAAAGAGCAAAAATAATCCAAAACAAACTGCTTGAAGTATCATGTCACAGTATCCAAGATCATGTCCACTTGATCCGTGTTGCGAAGAAGGTCACCAACATAGCGTTTCACTCGACTTCCATTTACTTTGAAAGTGCCCTTAGTGGGGTGAATAATTTTGATGGTGCCAAATGGGAATATTTTATTCACAGTGTATGGTCCCGACCACCTTGATTTCAATTTACCTGCAAAAAGTCATAGGCGAGAATTGAATATCAATACTTGATCACCTTTTGCAAATTCGTGTTGTCGAGTGATGTGCTTGTCATGCCAGTTTTTGACGTTCTCTTTATATCGAATTGACATATCATAAGAATCTTTTCACAATTCCTCCAAGGCTGTGAATTGAAGTAACCTGGACTTCCCTGCTATCTCAATATCAGGATTAACAAGCTTTATCACCCAATAAGCCTTGTGGTCAATTTCAACAGTTAGATAACATGATTAACCATAAACTAACTGAAATGGATTTGTGGCAATTGGTGTCTTAAAAGCTGTTCGATATGTCCAGAGAGTGTTATCCAATTTTAGACTCCAATCATTCCTAGTGTGGTTAACAGTTTTTTCCAAGATTCGTTTTAGTTCCCTATTAACCACTTTAACCTGACCACTCGTTTGGGGATGATAAGGGGTGGCAAGCCTGTGGTTCACTTCTAAATATTTGAGAACTTTTTCCATTTGTGCATTACAAAAATGAGTCCCCCTGTCACTAATAAGTACCTTAGGTACACTAAAAGGGGTGAAAAGTTTTTTCAGGAATTTTACCACAACCCTTGTATCATTAGTGGGTAAAGCTTGGGCTTCTACGCATTTAGAAACATAATCCACTACCACCAAAATATATTTATTCCCCAAAGAACTAGGAAAAGGTCCCATGAAGTCTATTCCCCAATAGTCAAATACTTCACAGGCATCAAAAAATTTTAATGGCATCTCATTAGATTTAGAGAGGTTACTTGTACGTTGATACCTATCACAACTTAGGACAAACCTGTGGGAATCTTTAAACATGTGGGCTAATAGAATCCAGCGTTGAGCACCTTTCTTGCAGTGTTGTTGGCTTGGTAGTAGCCTCCAGCAAGTCTTTCATAACAACGTCTTAGAATATCTTCTCCTTCACTAGAGTCCACGCATCTACGAATGGTTTGGTCTGTTGGATTGTATGCCCTCTTAGACTAGGTTTCTGATGTAAAATTGAATATTTTAATAAAAACATTTATTTTCAGAAATTAGTTGTGAATTTACTTTTTGTTTGTGCACAATTTTCATTTGGAATAGACCCATTGTGTTTAAATAAGTGATCCATGTGAATGGTGGTCTTTCACAGTAAGGTATGGATCACGGGTTATTTAACACATAAGCATTTGTTCTTAACCTATTTATGAGTCTGGGAATCTCATCATGTTTAGGTTATTATGTTATGAATTCCAAATAGGGAATGGCTTACCTTTAGCCAGTGAGTAGTCCACTCGCTTCATGACATAAGCGTATTTCGAATACGTAGAACAGGACCTGTAGTAGTGGTTTCTAAAAGTACTATATGATAGAAACCTAGACTACTACCGCTACAGCGTGGACTAGTACTCTACGACTTGAGTATGAGTTGGTGGTCTGACGAAGCTGGAAGCATATGCTTTGATATGATATAGTTGAGGTTCTCTAGTAGAACCAATATACTTATATATTGGGTATATGTAACTAGTTAGTTAAGACAGACTTGTACAAGATAGTTTCTGCACTATATCACCCCTTGTGGTTGTCCGAATGGTCTAAAATGTCCAGGGCCCTTGGAAATATGACTCGGTTGTTTGCTTTAGGGTAGCTCCCTTGGAAAGCGGAAACACTCCAGAAAGTCGTGGATCATTAGACTAGAAGCCTAAGGATGATAGATGTCATTTAGAGGGGTGTTAGTACGCTTCTTCCTCTCTAAATGTACGGCGATGTGTAGAGGGGTATTTTAGTCATTTTACGTGTAGGTCGGAGACTTTGCTAATGCAGCATTGTCCTTAGGGTTAATATTTCCTTATGGTGATATTATGAAATATTTAAAATGCAAAATATAGCTATTTATATAGCAGGGATATTTTGGTCATTTTAGCAGCCAAGGCGATGTGTCTTTTTGGTCCTCGGAATAGCCCGTAAATCCTAACCAATTTTGGGTTGAGGAATTGGTCTCAGATCAAGAGTATTTTATTTTATTTTATTTTATTCAGGATGTCTAATTTATTATTAGGATGGAATAAAATAAATAAATAAATAAAATAAAAATAGGAGTTGAGAGAAATTAATTATCTAGTTTAATTGGTTAATTAATTATTCAGGGCCTAGGTCCAGTATGAATAACTAGGAAATTAACATAGGCTTAAACTAGGGGAAATAATTAATGCTTAATTATTTATTGGGTTATTTATATAAGTCCAAGAAATAAATAATTAAAGATTAATTATTTTGGTTCATTTGGGCTCATTAATTATTTATTGGGTTATTTATATAAGCCTAGAAAATAAATAATTAATGTTTATTATTTTGAGCCTTTTGGGTCCAGGAGAAATAATAAATATTATTTCGGCTCAATAGCTTGGACCGTAGGGTTTTTTCCAAATACGGTTAAGAAGAGTTTAGGGTTAAGCCAAACTTATTCTCAGGATAACATCCGGGTGTTTGAATCATGATATCCCGGGGGGTATGTTTATCAGATAATGAGAGACCTAGTTTTGGCTGACCAATAAACAAGTCTCTGGTAGAAGAAAAACCCTAATCTCCCTAACATAACTGAGATGCACGTCCCTCTCTCTCTTGCTCACGCCTCCCTCTTCTCTATTATTTCTCCTTGGAGCTTTGCTAACCAATAGCAAGAGAATCAAGGGGAATTGAGACTGTTCTTCTTCTCCGTTGTGTTCACCGACTAAAGGTTGGGCTGTGGTATATTATGAGAGCTGAAAGGCTTGGCGTTCATGCAAACAAGGCGAAGTAGGAGGCTAGTGGGTTTTCAACCGGAAGCTTCTTCAAGTGGGCAAGGCAAAGCAATTCCTATCGTTCAAGCCACTCCTACTCAACCTAGTAGGCTTAGAGCGCACAAAGGTATGATCTTTACGCTTCCGTGTGGCCTTTAGGGCTTGCATTTTTTTCCTCTGTTTTTTTTCGTTGGTGCATGCTTCTTCTGTTTTTCGGTCCCTTATGGTCTGCACAACACTTAAAAAAATATAGGTCTTCCCAAAAGTAATGCCGTACTTCAGAGAGGAATTTCTTATTTTGTTGCATCATAAGATCTTTTGGAGTAATTCCTGCAACCAAGTAGTTAGCAATGTCGGCGAACCATGGGGTGTGTGGAATCTCGCCTTTTATGAGCAAGAGTTGCTCATCCGGAAAATTGTCATTGATGTCCTCTTCTTTGAAGGATTCCAAATTACAATTATCTAATCTTGACAAGTGATCTGCAGCCAAGTTTTTTGCACCCTTCTTGTCCCTAGTCTCCAAATCAAATTCCTGCAATAGTAGAACCCATCTTATCAATTTTGGTTTGGAATCATGTTTGGTTAGTAGGTACTTTAGGGATGAATAGTCTATATAAACAATAACTTTAGACAAAATAAGATAAGAACGGAATTTATCAAAGGCAAAAACTATGGCCAGTAATTCTTTCTCTATTGTTGTGTAGTTTTCCTATGCATATGTTAAAGTCTTGCTCGCATAGTATATAGGTTGGAAGTGCTTATTCTGCCTTTGTCCTAATACTGTACCAACTGCAAAATCACTTGAATCACACATTAGTTTAAAAGGAAGAGACCAGTAAGGAGCAATTAGAATGGGTAAATTAATCAACTTCTCTTTAAGTATGGTAAAAGCGTTATGACATTGCTCATCAAAATGTAACACAACATCTTTTTCAAGTAAAGAGGTAAGAGGTTTTGAGATTTTTAAGAAGTCTAAGATGAACCTCCTATAAAAACCTGCATGACCAAGAAAGCTCCTTATAGCTTTTACCGAAGTAGGGGGAGGCAGCTTCTCAATTGCTTCAATTTTAGCCCTATCGCCTTCTATACCTTTTCTTGAAATTTATGCCACAACACAATACCTTCTTGCACCATAAAGTGGCATTTTTTCCTGTTAAGCATGAGGTTAGTCTCTTCACATCTTGCGAATACCTTCTTAAGATTAGATAAGCACAAGAGATGTCCCCTACGAGTCCTTTAAATATAGTTGTCATGCACCTTTAGAATGTTTCGGGGCCATTGCAAAGACCAAATAGCATCCGACGATATGCAAAAGCACCATATGGACACGTAAAAGTGGTTTTTTCTTGGTCCTCCTGAGCTGTGGGAATTTGTAGGTAGCCATAAAATCCATCCAAGAAACAAAAAATCTTATGTCCGGCTAACCTTTCCAACATTTGGTCAATAAAATAGAGAGGAAAGTGATCTTTTCTAGTGGCTTTGTTTAGTATCCTATAATTAATGAAAAACCTCCAACCCGTGACCAATCTTATAGGGACTAGCTCATTTTTATCGTTGGGACTCATCGTCATTCCTCCATTCTTTGGTACCACTTGAGTAGGACTCACTCAAATACTATCAGAAATAGGATAAATGATGCTTGAATCTAAAAAGCTTAACCACCTCACCTTTTACCACTTCACTCATATGTGGGCTCAACCTACGTTGGGGTTGCACTACGGGTTTTGCACCTTCTTCCATCAAAATCTTGTGAGTGCAAAAGGATGGACTAATTCCTTTTATATCAGTGATTTTCCAAGCTATAACTCCCTTATATTTTCCCAACATACTTACCAATTTGGTTTTTTGTTCTATATTGAGATCATTGGCAAGGATCACCGGTAATTTACGTCCTTTAAATAGGAACAAATATTCCAAATGCTCGAGCAGGTCTTTTAAGTCCAATTTGGGAGGATCTTCTATGGATGATTTCATTCTCCCTAAACTGCGTTTCTCAATTTTGAACTTATTCATCCCTTCTGCATTGGGGACTTCCTCTGGATATGCCATTCATGTTTCCATCAACTTTTCCTTAATGGATTCCTGCATTAACTCAAAAATAGGTTCGTTAGGAATCTCAACTCTTAAACAGGAATCATAAGAAGATAAGGGATGTTGCATGCTCTTGTGGATTTAAATGACTACTTCTTCATCCCCAACCCTAAGTGTCAATCTCCCTCCATAAACATCAATTAATGCTTTTGTTGTAGCTAGGAAGGGCCTACATAGGATTAAAGGAACTTTAGAGTCTTCATCCATGCCAAGAATAACAAAATCTATTGGAAATATGAATTTATCAACTTTTACCAATACATCTACTATTATTCTCCTAGGATACTTGATAGATCTATCCGCGAGTTGAATACTATCCTAGTGGATTGTGGTTCTCCTAGGCCTAGTCTTTTAAATATTTTATAGTGCAATAAATTAATGCTAGCACCTAGGTCAGCTAATGTATTAAAGACATGAAGAGTGCCAATTAAACATGGGATAGAGAAACTCCCTCGATCTTTTACTTTATGTGGCAAGTTCAAGTTATTCTGCAGGATGGCTGAGCATTTTTCGTTGAGGACTACTCTGGACAATTCTACCATTCGCTTTTTGTTGACGAGCATGCTTTTGAGGAATTTGACATATTTAGGCAAGTCAATTAAAGCTTGAGTAGGATGTTAATATGTAGTTGTTAAAATACCTCAAGGAATTTGTCGAATTGAGCATTTTTTCGGGCCTTGTGTAGATGGGTAGGATATGGTATGTTAGGCTGAAAAGTAGGCTTTTCGGGAGATAGAGAAAGGATAGCCGGCACCGGTTCTAGTGCTTTAGCCAGCACCGGTTCAGTTCTGTGTTGCTCGGTCTCGAGTTTACTATATAGCCAGCACCGATTCTTTTCTTCCAGTCGGCGTCGGTTGTCATCTGGAATGTTTGGTAATTCTTTTCCACTTCGTAATGTGACAGCAACTGGTTCCTCACTGGCTATTGGGGTTAGTTCATGGGATTTTATCACCATGTCCGCCAAAAACCAAATTTGTCATTCCATGTTGCGGATCATTTCTTTGAATTTCTCAAATGTGGATTCGATTTCCTGGAAATGCCTCGTGACATAAAAAATAAAATTTCCAATTAGGGTTTCGAGTTCTGCAGATTCAAGTACTACGAGTGTCATCTTAGGAGGGTAATGGAGGTACTGCCCCTCACTAGACTGCCTAAGATTCCAATTCGCCATTTCTCCAAAACATAAGCGAGTTACATACGGAATTCATGATTGTAACAAAAGGAAAAGCTTACAAAGTTAGTCAAAAGGACATAGTCAAAGTTAGTAGGTTAGGTTACAATGGTATACACAAATACACAAAATACAAAAAATAGCACATTTTTGCGGAAAGTGCAATTGTACATCATTTACATAATTACATATTTCCATATTTTCATGGTTAAATCAACAAAATCCAAGCTTTCAAGATATTGTTCTCTAGCAATGGCGCCAAAAACTTGATGCGTACGAATTAGGGTATAAAAATCGCATAAAAACTAAGTACATTCACAATCAAGTTTACATTAAAACGTTAAACCCAAATTACACAAAAGAGCAAGCGTACTCATCATTCACATAGCATAGGGCTCAAACGAGTATCGATCCTCAAGGAACAAGTATGGATTAATCCATTTTCTTTCATTGTTTAATTGACTCAATAAAGTGAAAACGAAATAAAAATAATAAAATAAAATATATACATGTCAAGGATGGAGAATTATGTAACTCAAACTATTGTTTAGACAACCATGATCTTAAAGCATCCAACCCCTATCACAACTAATTATTCTCTTGGCAACATGAAGGATTGAAGTAGACTCACTTCTTTCCCAATCTATGAAATCACTATCTTCTAGACAAATTAGCATCACATACACTATCGCAACTAATTCACCCAAAAGATGCATTAAATACAATCATTGATTAAATTTCCATACTCTGGCAAACTTAAAACATGAAATTAACCAAAGAATCCATACTCTGGCAGACATCAATTAACCTTTAATTACGTTGTTCTTAGCAATTAACCCATTTCCCAAGCAAGTTAAGAGACAACAAATATGAAACTACCGAATTGAAACCACCATCAACCCCTTTCCCACGAAAGTTAACGGAAAGAAACAACCAAATATTCTCGTGATTAGCCCAAGTAATTAAATACCGGGAAAACAACCAATTAATCAAAAGATCAAAAACTCTAAAAACCATGAATATCTAAAACAATGGCAAATTACAATAAAATAATTAACAGATCATTATTCAAGAAAAAGAAAACAAAGTAAAAGAAAGTACTCATAGACAAGCCTCCATCTTCTTCCTTTGAAGACCTTCTTGCATAACCCCCTCCTTGAATTTAAGAATTCCTCCTTTGATTAGACTGATTTTCTATGATGGTCAATGAATTCTCTCATTTTCCCTTATGTTTTCCATTTATTTATAGGCTTGGGAAGTGTCCAAACCCATTGGTATAATGTTCTAGGCCGAGTAGAAGTAGAAAACTACTAAAACTCCATAGATTACCAAAAATCGGGTAGAAAAATCAAAGCTCTGCCTTTTCCTCAGAGCACAGCCAACGCCGCCTTGGCTACTGGAGCTGGCACCAGTTCCACTCTATTTTGACCATTTTTTATCACCTCAAAGTTTATGTCAACAGTGCATGGCCGACGCCGGTTCCTCTATCCTGGCCGGCGTCGCCTCTATTTTGTTTTGTGACGTTTTTGCTTCGTTTTACCCCAAAAATCTATAATAATGAATAAAATACCTTTCCAAAGATAAAATCTCAAATATGAAGGAATATGACTAGTTTTTGAATAAAATGTATCATAAAAGAACTTCAAATAATTAGAAAAAGTATGACTAATTTAGCCCCTATCAATGATCAAGGCTCAACCCAAATGGGTTTTACACCATAACCTTAGAATATAAAGAGATTGAATATCAATGGAATAGTAAAAGCTCACTTCTTTGAGTACATGTGCAATAAGAAAAAAGCATAAACACTTTTACCTTTTAGACACAATTAGAATTCACTTTGAAGCACTTTAATAAAGGAGATTTTTGTTTTCTATAGAGCAAGAGTGTTTTTAGAAGGATAGAGCAGAAATCTACAATTAAATTGAGTTTAGAAGCCTTATATAGAGGTATAAAGTGAAGTACCAATGGCTATAAAATGGTTATTATTTACTGTCAGATTTACCCATGTTTTGTACTCATATTTTGTACGATGATGCATCTAAAAGGTAACTCCAAAATAGCACTTTTTTAGGTAGAAATGATTTACGATGTGTCCAGACTTGGGTATAAAAACCATACAAAACTAAGAACATTCTCAATCAAGCTCAAATTAAAAATGTTTAACCTAAATCATACATATGAGCAAGCGTACTCATCATTAACTGAGCATTGGGTTAAAATTAGTGTCGATCCTCAAGGAACAATTAGACATTAATTACCCTTCTTCCATTGTTTAACCGACTCGGTAAAGTGAAAAACAAATAAAAAGGAAAATTAAAAAGAAAATAAAAATATGTATATGTCAAGGATGTAGATTTATGTAACTCAAGCCATCGTTTAGACAAACATGATATTAAAAAAGTTAACCATTATCATAACCAATTATTCTCTTGGCACCATGAAGGATGAAGGTAGACTCACTTTGATGGTCATTCCATGAAATCACTATCTTCTAAATAAATTAGAATCACTTGGTCCGTCTCAACTAATTCATCCAAAATACACATTAAACACAATCCTTAATTAAATTCCCTTGGTCTCGGTGAATTTAGAACATGAAATTAATCAATAGACCCTTGGTCTCAGAAGACATCAATTAACCCTCAATTGCCAGTTCTTAAACAATCAACCCTCTTTGGTCCAGCAAGTCAATTGCTAATAAAATATGAAATTAATAAATCGAAACACCCATCAACCCCCTTTGGTCCAGCAAGTCAATGGGTAGAATCAACTAACTAATCTCGTAATAAGCATAAGTAGTTGAATACCAAGAATAATAACCAATTAATCAAAAGATCAAATAACTCTAGAAATCATGAATATCTAAAATAATGTTGAATTACAATAAAACAATTAACATATCATTGTTCAAGAAAAAGAAAACAAAGTAAAAGAAAGAACTCATAGACAAGCCTCCTTCTTCTTCATTTGAAGACCTTCTTGTACAACCCTCCTTGAACTTGAAGAATTCCTCCTTGGACTGAGTGATTTTCTATGGTGATCAATGAATTCCCCCATTTTCTCTTGTGTTTTCCATCTATTTATAGGCTTAAGAGGTGCCTAAACTCGTAGGTACCAAGTTCTTGGTCGAGTAGAAGTTGGGAACTGCTAAAACTCTTCAAAATTCAAAAAACGTGTAGAAAGATCGCAGCACCGCCTCAGCGACAGACCACACCCGGCATCGCCTTGGTCCTTCGGAGTCGACACCGCCTATTTTCTGTTTCTCCACTCGTCGGTCGATTTTTCTTCGAATTGTGCGCATATGTTCCAGAATGCAGCCCGTGCCAGTTCCAGCCTTGCAGCCGGTGCTGCCTCAGCTCTGTTTCGCAACAGTTTTGCTTTGTTTTACCCAAAATCCTGAGATAATGACCAAAATACCTTTCCAAGGATAAAATCTCAAATATGAAAGAATATGACCAGTTAGAATATGACCAGTTATTTCACAAAATGTATAACAAAAGAGCCTCAAATAACTAAACAAAGTATAACCAATTTAGCCCCTATCATATTCCCCCACACTTAACTCTTTGCTTGTCCTCAAGCAAAGTATCGAGAACAAGTAGGAAGAACACAAGGTTTTAATCACTCAATCAATTCTAAAACCATATCTTCAATGCTTTCTTTATTTATGAACGTAAAACATATTATACTAAATCTTTCACAGCTAATGCAAGACTTGTGTAGTGATAAATGACGTAGTAGAACCATCTTAATACTTTACAATATTCTCAAACCATTGGAAAAAAGTCAGTTTAAAAAGAGTATGCATTCCATATGTTTACTTTTCATACACTCTCTCCATTAATCCGAGACATATCATGATTCTACTTAGATCAAGTAGGACTTTTAAGCTTGTAATGTAAGGCTAAAGATTTGTAATGTGGCTTATCAAACGAAGGATATAGGAACATCAAAAGTCAAAGAAAACTAAGAGTAAGCAAGAAAAGGTTAACAAAAATAAACCTATAATTCCCAACTATTCTTGCTCTCCTATTCCAAGAATCAATCAAACAATAACCTTATATAACAACCCTTATGCATTTCAAGCAAATCCTGTATTATTCTTTTTTTTCCTTCTTCACCTCTTCTTATCATCAACTCTTTTCCTCACAAGATCACTTAATTTTCCAGCAATGGTGTCAAGTGTTTTTTTTTTTAACTTACTTTTACAGTTCACTCACCATCCCTTTTGTGATTTTTTCGCTCTTTTTTCTTTTTCCAATTCTCTTTCAGTTCTCTCTTCTTTTACTCCTCTTTTGTTTTCACTGCTACTGTTCTTTTCTTTTTCACTCACTTTTCTTTCTAGTAGCTTGTTGTTTTCTCTTTTCACTTCTTCTCGTTTCTTTTCTTCTTTCTCATCTTTTTTAGCTCAACATTCTTTTCTTTCTCAATTTTTTTCAACTTCTTCCTTCTTTTCCACTTCCTTTCTTTTCCTAGCTCCACTTGTAATTGATCCATGACTGAAAGTAACAAGTCATAATCTCCATCCCTGCATTTTTTTCCCAACATACATATACTTTCATCCTTCAAGAGCATAAAGATTTGGAAATTATACAAACTCTCAGCACAAGTAGTGGACAAAATATCGTGACGGGGTTTAAAGAAAGAAATCACCAATTTAGGCTCAAAATAGGCACTAGGAATAACATAACAATAGGTAGGCTTGAAAAGCTCAAACTATCCAAAGAAGGCCTATTACCGTCATCCCTAAGTTAAATCATGAATGTATTTCTTATTTCGTCTCGAGAGGTATTCAAGTAAGTTCTAGAATGTTCCATGAATTTTAGAGAAAAACAGGTTCAAGAATAATGCAAAGCATTTGATCAAGAACTATTTTGTCCAAGTGAGTGGAAAATGTCATGCATAAGCCATAAATGATCAAGAATATATGCTCTATAATACATCATAAAGACATGCACTAAAAAAAAATACAACTTGAAATCTCTAGAAAATTTGAAACTAGTGAAAAATTTTGAAAAATCCTGCTCCCAAGAATATGTATCCCATGAATATGTATAGAAAAATTGTCAATCAAACCACTCCTCCACACTTAAACTGGACATTGTCCTCAATGGCCAAATAAATATAACCAAAACAACCAATACCATGGGACCAAATAAAAAAAAAGGAGAAGAGATAGGAAAAACAAACTTCCATTCATTGTGGTGTACAAGAGCTGAATGCGTGAAGAGGGAGGCAGCATCAACGTACCTAAAAAATATAGAAAATACCACAGCATAACAACTAGAAAAGAAAATAAAGCAAAGACAAACGAAATAGAAATGGCCAGAAAACAATCGCTACATGGGAAACCATATATTTTCTATGTGGATTCGTTAAAGAGCATATCCACCTATTCGGGATGTGGAAGACTGCCACCCGCATAACGTTTCACCCTATGGCTATTAACATTGAAAGTGCCTCGAGTGGGGTGAGTAAGTTCGAGGGTGGCAAAAGGGCCGATCTTACATACCGTGAATGGTCCCAACCACCAAGATTTCAACTTGCCGGGAAAGAGTTTTAAACGAGAATTGAATAAGAGTACTTGCTCGCCTAGTTTAAATTCAAGTTGGTAAGTGATATGCTTGTCGTGCCACCGTTTGACTTTCTCCTTGTACCGTATGGAATGATCATAAGCATCGTTTCGCAATTCCTCTAAGGCTGTGAGTTGAAGTAACCTGGACTTTCCAGCTGACTCAAGATTGAAGTTAACTAGTTTTATCGCCCAATAAGCCTAGTATTCAATTTCAACGGGTAAATGACAGGATTTACCATAAACTAATCAAAACGGAGTTGTACCAATCGGTTTCTTAAAGGTTGTTCGGTATGCCCAAAAAGTATCATCTAATTTTAACCTCCAATATTTCCGAGTGTGATTAACAGTTTTTTCCAAAATTCGTTTGAGTTCTCTATTAACCATCTCAACCTGTCCACTTGTTTGAGGGTGATATAGGGTAGCCAATGGTGCACACCTAGGTGTGTGAGAACTTTTTTCATTTGTGCATTACAAAAATGAGTTCCCCTATCACTAATGAGGACCTTAGGCACACCAAAATGAGTGAAAAGTTTTTTCAGAAATTTAACCACCACCCTTACATTATTTGTGGGTAAGGCTTGGGCTTCTACCTATTTAGAGACATAATCCACTGCCACTAAGATATATTTATTCAATAAAGAACTAGGAAAAGGTCCCATAAAATCTATGCTTCAACAGTCAAATACTTCACTTGCCTGAAAAATTTATAATAGCATCTCATTAGATTTTGAAAGGTTACCTGTGCGTTGACACCTATCACAACTTTGGACAAACCTGTGGGCATTTTTAAACAATGAGGGCCAATAGAATCCGGTGTCTAGCACCTTTCGTGCTGTGTTGTTGGCTTGGTAATGGCCTCCAGCAAGTCCTTCATGACAATGTCGAAGAATATCTTCCCCTTCCCTAGAATCCACACATCTCCAAATAATTTGGTCCGCGCAACACTTGAACGAATTTGGATCATCCCAGAAGTAATGTCGTACGTCGGAGAGGAATATCTTTTTTTGATGTGTCGTGAGGTCTTTTGGGGTAATTCCTGCATCCATGTAGTTAGCAAAGTCGGCAAACCATGGTGGGGTTTAGATCTCACCTTCTATGAGCAAGAGTTGCTCATCCAGAAAAGCGTCATCAATGTCTTTGTCTAGCAAGGATTCCAGGTTTGGATTATCCAATCTTGACAGTGTAGGGTATCTCAGGCTCGTATCCTATACGGTGCAACGAAAAATAAATCGAGATACCCTCCCAGGACTCTTCTATGTGTGGAAAACAAGACATAACGACAATAAAGGCAACAGCTTTTACCTTTGGGTGATCGTACGAAGAATAAAATTTTCTTCTTCGAGTTGAGGTACGGTCCAGCAATCCTCGTGATCAACCTCCACGTGAGTTGATCGTCTACCCACTATAATCACAGTGTGTGATTATCTCTAATAGTAATCAACACAGAGGAATACTCAAGCACCAAAATTTCTGTGCTAGCAAAAATTAGTGGCGGCTAGGGTTTTTCTTTCAAGAAGAAAAACGAGAGAAAGAGAGATCAAAGGAAGAGAGAATCGTGTGTTATGTTTTTACTATTGGCTAGGGTGTTTCGTGTGTTATTAGCTACTATATATCACACGAAATTTCCTTCCCAAAACTGAGAATTCTAATCCTATTAGAATTCTCTAATTGTAATTGGAAACATCAAGTTCTTACAATTACAACTTGTATCACAAATTATAACTAATTATAATTTGCCCATAACAACTTTTCTTTCTCTCAATTAACCCCACCACAGTGTTATCAAATAGCATCTTGAGTATATAATCCACTATTATGTGTGACCTATTAGGTTTCCCAATCAATTGGTAGAGAACATGAATTAATCCAAAGTCTTTGAGATCAATAATCCATAATTAATCAGAATTAGTCCTATTAATTCTAATCAGGATTGATTTATTAATTCATCAATTAATAAACCCATATTCCCAGATCATGAGCGGTATCTAGCAACACATCATGACCACCCAAGAGTCCAAGAAGTCAAGTAGCTTAACATGAACCCTTCAATAACAAACTTCAGTGCAATCAACTCCTTCCACCATACAATATCTCATTCGGTTTGGAGTATGGAATTAGTGCCAACTCCCTCCAGAATTAATTCTGGCCTGAATACAATAGTACTTGTACCAGGAATCCACTACACTAGATGTGTATCAATTGGAACTATTTCCAATACACAATTGCCTTAGCCAAGGACTTTCGAGTAGTAATTTCTACAAGTGACCGTACGATATTCGCCCCTACTATTAGGAGTGGTGAATCATTTATTGACCCTCTCAACTATTTTCGTTTACCTCACCATGTACCCAATATCCATCCCATAGGCGACCCTCGATCGAGCTCCGGAGATTCGAATCAAAGTACAAGGCTTAGCAAATAAAGTACCTTGGAGATCTCAAGTCTAAGGATACTTGCACGTTTGCTATATTGAGATTATATCATTGGCATTAAATAGTTATCCATGTGATTATCTGAAAGCTAGGTCATCCAATGAACTTATTCCATTAACAAGCATCCATGTGTTAACTTTGAGTTTCTCAGTACTCACGGTTATAAGAACCACCACCTGATCAAATTAGGAAGTCTAACACATGCTAGTCTTAATGCATTAATGATGTCCAATCTCATTAATACTATGATTAGGGACTATTTAAGTACTAACACCATCCAGTGTAGTAGGAATCTTATATTATGATCTCTATCATAATTTCCTTAACACAATATTATACTAGGGACTTTATCGAATAGTTATAGTACTTAAAGTAAATAAAAGAAACTGTAAGATAAATAATGCATTTTATTAAAATAAAAATGTGTCTTATACAGTGTACAAGTGATTACCTCTAGGGCACAACACTAACAAACTCCCACTTACACTAGAGCCAATCATTCATGTTTCTAATACTGAATGACTCAACATGACAATCTTGTTTCTTTTATGATAGTGCCTTCGTAAGCGGGTCAGCTATGTTCTCATCCATGGGAACTCTCTTTATCTTTACATCATTCCTATCTATGATCTCTCGGATCAGATAATAGCGTCGCAGTACGTGTTTGGATTATTAGTGAGACCGCGACTCCTTTGCTTGTGCAATGGCTCCATTGTTGTCGCAATACAAAGTTATTGGACCAACAACACTAGGAACCACACCCAGTTTCGTCACGAACTTCTTGATTCAAACAACCTCCTTAGCTACTTCAGAAGCAGCTATGTACTCAACTTCTGTCGTAGAGTCGACAATAGTCTCTTATTTGGAATTTTTCCAACTTATTGCCCCTCCGCACAACGTAAACACGTAGTCGGATTGTGATTTGAATTAATCTTTATCAAATTGAAAACTTGCATCAGTATACCCATTTATTTTCAAATCACTTTCTCCATATACTAAGAACATATCCTTAGTCGTTTGTAAGTACTTAAGGATGTTCTATATAGCTGCCTAATAACCCTCCACAGGTTCAGATTGGTATCTGCTCGTCAAACTGAGAGCACAAGATACATCGGGCCAAGTACATATCATAGCATACATGATAGATCCAACTGCCGAGGCTTATGGAATCTTACTCATGTGATCCCTTTCAACTTGTGTCTTGGGAGACATCGACTTTGAAAGGCTTATACCATGTGACATGGGCAAGAATCCCTTTTTGGATTAATCCATGCTAAACTTCTTTAGCACTTTATCTATGTATGTAGACTGTGAAAGACCAAACAACCTTTTGGATCTATCTCTATAGATCCTTATTCCAAGAATATAGGTTGTTTCACCAAGGTCTTTCATGGAGAATTGTTTGGACAACCAAACTTTAACTATTTGCTAGACAAGTATATCGTTTCCTAGTAGCAATATGTCATCTATATAAAGCAGTAAGAAAACGATTGCACTCCTACTAACCTTCTTATAGACAGAAGGCTCATCCATATTTTGAATGAAACTAAACTCTTTGATTATTTTATCAAAATGGATATTCCAACTTCTAGAAGCTTGCTTAAGTCCATAAATAGACCTTTGTAGCTTACACATATTTGTGCCATCACTGGATGTGAAACCCTCGGGTTGTGTCATATACACTCCTCAGTCAGATTTCCATTTAGGAAAGTTGTTTTCACATTCATTTGCCAAATCTCATAATTATAATGAGCAGCAATGATTAGGAGTATCTTAATGGATCGCAACATGGCTACTGACGAGAAGGTTTCATCAAAGTCAATACCATGTTATTGAAGGTAACCCTTCGCCATTAGTCGTGCTTTATAGGTAACTAAGTTACCATCCATGTCCATTTTCTTCTTGAAAACCCACTTGCACACAATAGGTTTAATTCCTTTAGGTGGATCAACCAAAGTCTATACTTGGTTGTCGTATATGGAATCCATCTCTGACTTCATGGCCTCAAGCCATTTGTTAGATTCTGAACTATTCAAAACATCCTTGTAGGTAGTATGCTCATCTTTATCTATGAGAAATACGTCATTGTGGCCACTAATAAGAAATCCACATCTCTCAGGTGTCATGCGTATCCTACTAGATCCACGAGGTTCTTGTGTATTAGAAGGTTCATCTATTCTCTCAATAGATGTGGGGTTAGACAGTTGATCCTTGTTTGTTTGATCTTCATGAACTTCACTAAGTTCAATCTTACACCCACTGTCCCCCTTGAGCATGTGCTCCTTCTCTAAGAAGACGACATACTTCGAAACAAACAATTTGTTTTCGGAGGGCAGATAGAAGTAATATCCGAAAGATTCTTACGGATATCCCACAAACAAACACTTGTCAGACTTGCTATCAAGTTTTTCCAACTGTGGCCGTTTAACAAAGGCAGGACAATCCCATACTCGCAAGTGAGATAAATTTGGTCTCTTACCAAAGAACATCTCAAATTGGGTAGTATCAACCGATTTTGTCAGAACTCTGTTTAGTATATAAACAGAAGTCTCTAGTGCACCCCCAAAACGATTTTGGTAGGTCTGCAGAAACCATCATGGTCCGTACCATGTCTAGAATGGTTCGATTCCTTCTCTCAGATACACCGTTATGTTGAGGTGTATGTGGCGGAGTCCATTGAGATAATATCCCATTATCTCTAAGATAACTCAGAAACTTTTGACTCAAGTATTCTCCTCCTCTATCAAATCTTAGAATCTTAATACTTTTGCCCAGTTGTTTCTCTATTTCATTCTTGAAGTCTTTGAACCTTTCAAAGGTCTCAGATTTGTATTTCATTAAATACAAATACCCGTATCGTGAGAAACCATCGATAAATGTTATGAAATAGTTATAACCTCCTCTTGCTTGTATTGACATTGGGCCACAAACATAGAATGTATGAGTTCTAATAACTCCTTGGCCCGTTCTCCTTTTCCTAGAAAATGAGTTCTAGTCATCTTACCTAGTAAACAAGACTCGCATACGGTATATAATTCATAATCAAATGACCCTAAATCACCAAGCTTGTGTAACTTAGAAACATGATTTTCGTTTACATGGCCCAAACGACAATGCCATAAGTAGGAGGTGTTAGAGTTATCTATTTTAGGTTTTTTATTGTTTATATTGAGAATTGAATTGTCCAAGTCTAGAACATATAAACCATTAACCAAAGTTGCTGAACCATAATGAATTTTATTCAATGAGAAAGAACAACATTTATTCTTAAATATTAAATGAAATCCACATAAGTTTAAACATGCAACTGAGATAATATTTTTCATTTAAACTGGTACATAATAACAGTTTTCTAGTTTTAGAATCAATCCCGAAGGCAGGTTCAGCTCGTATGTCCCCATAGCAAGTGCATCAACCTTTGCCCCATTTGCAGTACGTAGGTCCACATTGCCTTTCTCTAGCCTTCTACTACTCTTTAGTCCGCGCAAGTTATTGCACAACTGAGATCCACATCCGGTATCTAATACCCATATCTCATTTCTAATGGCAGTATTTATCTCAATCATAAATATACCTGGAGAAGAAGTAGAAGTGCTTGTAAGATTCTCCTTCTGCTTCTTGTCCTTGATGGTCTCTAAGTAGGTTTTGCAGTTGCGCCTCCAGTGGCCCTTCTTCCCACAATGATGGCATAGGCCCTTGGTAGCTGCATCCTTCTTGTTCACACCACCTTTGGGCTTCATGGCATGTAACACCCTGGCTACCTAGGCCCGCCAGGGCCGGGGATGTCGCCCCGTCCAAAGAACAAGAGGTCTTTATAACTAGGTCACACAAATGAAATAGCGGAATATAAATGATACTTGAACTTAAAATTTATTACATCCCAAAATAAATATCAATCTAAGATTAAATCCCAAAATACCAAAAACAAGCCCGTAATAAAATTTATCCACTCTCATCTCCCCAAAACATTACACAAGAATAAATCATCAGAAAATCTTCCAAAGCAGGTATAATCTAGCTACTCATCCCCACAATATAATCAACCTGAAATCATGGTAAAATGGTGGTGAGACAGAAATCTTAGTAAGTCCGTGTGTGCTTTGGGTGTTCAATGAAAATAGTTGTGAATGCAAAGTATAAAATTCTTTATAAGAGATCACTGGCAAGTAATAAATATTAGTAAAAAACAAGAGTGGTGTTTTGGCATTTCCAGCCATACATAATTTATAAAATCAACCACTCGAAAGAAAGGATTACGGGTTACCACACGTTGGGCCCCATAACCGGATAGTCAGCATGCCACACTTTGTGCATACCACCGGTCAGAATGCCACACTTTGTGCAGACTGACAAAAATAGGTGATCGGCCTACTAGGCAAGATACGCCTCCTTCTCTAAACCAAACAACAACTAGGTGTCCATTCCGGCAAAATATAGTCACTTGACTGAAAAAGAGCACTGCTAGCTCGGACCGGCACGACTTACTGGATTGTCGTCTTATCCGGGAAGGACTCATCCCTCAGAGGTGGTCACCTACTAAGAGACTTACCCTAACCCCTCAAAGACTAGCCCAGTAGTCCACCTTTATTGAGTACTCAACGCAACATATCCCACTTGGGAAAAAAAAAATGAACAAAACATAGTTCCACTTGAACATGGCAATCAAGGGTTTCCAAAGTTTTTGTCAAAATCAGTTTTAGATAGAGTTTTGAGTTTGAATAAATCAGCTTAGGGGTTTTCAAATAATTTGTTTGACGGAAATAAGACAGGAGACAATACTCAATTGCCATTACAAAGATGAGTGTCCATGCACTCTACATTTGGCTTGCCATAATTAAACACTTTTCATCAATCAGATTTTATGCATGAGCTTACCTGATTCTTGATCACAATAAAAAGGTCTCCAACCACTGACCTAACCCTGCATGGGCAAATACAAACCACAATCAAACTCAAGCCAAAATTCACTTTCTCAATTTAAACAACTCAACTTACTACTATCATGATCCTAGTGTCCCAAGCTTTAATGCCAAACAAAAAGTAAATAGGTTTACAAGCTAAGGATAATTTGATATTTAAAATAATTAATGTTTTGGAAAATAAGTACTAATAAATTAAAGGTTTAAATATTACTAAGAAAATTTAGAGTTTATTTGATGAAGAGTCTTAGGTGGTTTTTAGGAAAAATAATGATTTATTAATAATTTAGCTGTTAGAAAATAATTGATAACTAAAGTTAGTTGAAAATGAATTTTAATGAGCCTTGCTTGGAAAATAATAAATAAGTTTGAATAGGTTTTGATTAAAAGATAATAATTAAATTTTAATAATAAGTATTTTACTAATTATGATTATTTCAAAAAAAAGGCTTTAGTTGATTTCATTATTTTTATATAATATCGATATATTTTATTTTTCTATCAAAACTATTATTTATTTGACTAAAATATCCTTTATATGTATAATAATCCAAATCCACCCTTCCTAGGGTTTTTTTCGAAATTACTAGCAAAATCATATTATTAAATGTTTTATTCATGAAATAAAAATTAGCTTAGGGACAACTAGATCATGATCATATTTCCATGGCTATTCACAGTCATGAACATATACAATCCTTCAATTCATCAAATCATCCAAATCATGCATACAAGCATGGATCTCAATTTATCAAGACATGATATAACTCCTACTAGCATAAATATGATCATGGCTTCAACAATCCAACATGAATATAAATCCTATTCACCAAAGGTGACATAATCTCTAGCATACTTAATCATGGAGGCATGCATTAAACCTCAAATCAGTATACAATCAACCAAGATAATCCATCCATGCATAAATCCCATCTCCTTCATATTCATACATATATTCATGCTTCAATCTCAACAATACATACTCAAATCCTATCCACAATCCACCTTCTATCAATCATCCTAGAGACATGAATCTAGAATTAAAAGAAGGGTTAAAAGAAAGCTTACTTTCTTGATGAATTCCCTTGAAGGAGTTTTGAATAAGTCTCAACTCCTAGATGTCTAAATCCGACCAAGGAAGGTGAAGGAAGCATGACTATTGGAGAAGAAACCATCCGGCTAAGGAGGAGAGAGATTCGGCCAAGAGAGAGTGAGAGAGACCATTAGTGGGTTTATTCATATACATATTCATTAGAGATTACGATTAGAGAATATGGAGTTGTTAGAACAAACCTACCTTGATGGTGTTGTTGAGCCTTCACAAAATTTTTTGTTTTTGATCCAAACTAGCAAGTTGGATTTTGGAGTTTGATGTTAAGAATGGTGTTGATGGACTCACGATAGTGAGTAGATGAATTCTGGAGTTTTTAGAAGTAGTTTGAAGTTATTTGGATAGGTATTAGGTGAAAGGAAGAAGTAGGTGTTCTTGGTGTGTTGTGTGTTCTTGAAGGTTGAAGGGAATAAAGAGTTTTTTGGATAGATGCTGCCGAAATTCTGAAGAGATTAGGGCTGGCCAAATTTTTGTAGGGTTTAGGGAGATAATTCTCTTCTTTGGAAGGGAAAAGGAAAGGCTAGTTGTTGCAATCCTTGAAGAATATTTTTAGGAAGCAAATTTGGAAAGTAAATATTTAAGAATACCTTTGATTATAGGAGAGCTTTTGGAAGTCTTCCATGGCTGAATTGCTGGGCAGTGTTTCAACTAGATGAATGCTGGTTGAGGGAGGCTTAAGGTGGCCGAAAATACTAAGTGTAATGGTGAAGGGAAGGTCTGGTTGTTTGGGGTATATATTTATGGAAAGTTGTTAAATCATGGTGGCTAGAATTTTGGTATCCTAATCAAGGCATGATTGCAGAATTTTTTTGGAAATCTTTTAGGTAACCATGACTGGATTTTCGTGCAGAAGCTTGAGGGGGATAATGGAGCTCAGTAACTGAAGGTTTAAGGGTGGTTTGTGCAGAAGAATGATGGAGTTTTGGCTAGGGTAGAATTAGGAAACAAAGCTGGAAAATTCCTGCACAGAATTTCGCTGCTTGCTGGAATTTTCTGGGCAGTTTTCGGCTGTCCTTTTCCAGCCGGTTTGCAGGGAGTTTGAAGGGGAGTTTTAGGAGTTTTCAAGGCTGGTTTCTAGCCTTCTTCATGGAAGAAAAACATGGCTAAGGTGCTGAACAAAAACTGGAAGAAAACAGCTTGGTTTTGGACCTCCAAAGCTGTGATTTGCCCAGGGATTTTTCTGGTTTTGCACCAACTTTGTACAGTCCGAAAATGGTCAGAGAAATTCAGGTTGCAAGCTAATCAAAAAGGCCATTTTTCTGGCAGCATTTAGGAGGGAATATTAGCTAAGAGTTTTGACAACTTGAAGGCACAAGAAGCTGGAAAATTTCAGTTCATTCCAAGAAGGAAGATGAACTTAGCTAGAATGAATTTTTTATAAAATTCACTAAAGGGATTTATCCCCTTGGTATCTTTCACATCTCCTCCACATTTTCAGACCATAAAATGTCTTCCACTAAGGCATTTTGATTCTACAAAGCCACAGCACCTCACTGGAATTTCTGGAAAGAAATTGGCTAGAATAATTTGAACAAATTAATGAATTGAGAAATAGGAAAATTAAGGATCAAAAGGAAATGAATTCCTCTTAGGAACTTTGTGTAGAACAAATGAGTAGGATTTGAAGACTCATATCATGCCTCTCATAGGACAACATCTCTACCCTATTCCAAACACCACTAAGGCCGAAAATGATACTTCCCAAGCAAAAAGAAAATTTAACAAGCTAAAGCTCCTGTGATAGAATTTGAACCCAAGACCTCAAGAATTAATTGTAAGACTCTAACCACTAAACCACAATAACTCTTGTTCTTATTTTCCCTCAAAAAATTATTTTCTTATTCAATCCTCAAGTTGTCTCCCTTTTCCTACCTCAAGCAAAAATTACTATTTTGCCCTTCTCAAGCAATACTCACAACTAAGCCTTCGAGCTAATAAAACTCAAATCCAAAGCATAGAAAATCATTTAAAAAATATATTTAAACATACAATAAATTATGATATGCATCCCAAGCCCTTCACTCTAAGTTTGGTTTTGATTGGGGTTTCACATGGCAGCCTTCTTCTTCTTCTTTTGAACTTTCTTCTTAGAAGAGGAAGATTCTACCATTAAAATCGCATTGGAATCCTTCTTCATAAAGGACTCCGCAAATTTGAGAAGATTGATCAATTCAGGAATGGTGGACTCAATCTTGTTCATTTAATAGTTAATCATAAATTGTGAGAAACTATTAGACAAAGATTGTAGAATTAAGTCAACACTTAAGTCATAATCCATTGCAAACCTGAGAGATCCAAGCTTCTCTATCAAGCCAAGCATCTTCGGCCCATGAGTGGCCATAGAAGAACCCTCTGCCATTTTACAACAAAATAGTTGCTTCGAGATCTCATATCTCTCAGTTTTGGCTTAGGCATCAAACAACTCTCGAAGATGTAAAATGATCGATTGAGCATCCATATGCTCGTGTTTTTGTGCAACTTTGGAGTCATGGATACCAACATAATACATGATGCTGTATCTCTATCCTCCTTGTGCCTCTTGTGGACAGCATGAGTATCTTGGGCTAGTGGTGGTAGAATAGGAGCATCTAGTACGTAGGGCAACTTTTCTGATTTGAGAATGATTCTCAAATTTCTATACCAGTCGAGATAGTCTGATTCGGTTAACTTGTTGGTTTCTAAAATACTACGTAAGTTCAAGTTCGTTGACATTATGCAAGTGACCTAGATGTAAAGATAGAGAGCATTAGCTACTTGTATATGCACATGATATGCAAATAATTAGGACAAGGCATTTTTACTCCACTATTTTACTCAAACCAATAGCCCCCACTACTGATTCGGGAAAGCTCGTTGGAAGCTTTCCTTGTAGGCCGGTATCCAAATTCCTCAAGAGTAACCTTGGGTTTGCCCAACAAGCCACCCTTAAGTTCATTGGTAGGTATCCAATACCAATTACATCGTATGTAATTACCGGATCATTGGGTGATTAACAGCTTTTAATCTTAAAGCCTTTTGGGCTACCCCAACTTTTCCTCTAAATTTCTTTATGCTTGAGTTTGCCCAATCGGAATAAAGAATTTAGTTAAACCTGACCCATTAATCAGGAATTTAATTCCAAAGGAAATTAATTCCATAGCTTGAACATGCCCAATGTCAAGTAGGCTTGGGTTTGCCCAACAACCTGGTCTCGAAAAAGGACTCTTGTTCTTACTATATTAACGGAAGGAACTAGGTTTAATATTAATTAAGGGATTTCTTCCTTTTAGTGATTTCGTTGAATGATATGCATAATAATCAATAATCACATAATTGATAATCGTGGTAATAAAGTGATTACGTGGTATGGTTATGGACTTTATCCTAAATTAATTTCTTTGAACCATAAAAGAAATTAATATCGTTAACCCTATGTGTTCATGCATGATTTAAGTAGAAGGTCTTACCTCCTCACCTTGTTTTGGTTGCCATCTCCAGAATAAAATAATTCTACTCCTATCAAACCAATGTAAGCTAATTACATAATTTCCTAAAGAGAGAAAACCTCGAGTTACATTCGAGGGGAGTTAGATGAGAAGAGAATTACACAAGAATTCTAGAGAAAGCAGGACACGCAGGCCCTATTTCATGAAAACCAAAACTCTAAAATGCATGAACAGATGTAATTGGTTTTAGTCCACAACCGTCCACCATGCCATTGACTATGCTTAAACAAAATAAACATACACTTTTATGCTTCCAAAATCACTATTTTGGAAAGACAAAACAAATTCTAAAATTACCATTTTAGAAAGATACACTAATTTTAGATTTTTAAAATCATCATTTTGAAAAACAAAATTGTTTATCTCAAAATAAATTTTGAGAAAACGGTTTTTTGGGTCCCTTTCTCATCAAATGAGAATTTTCCCTTCCATAATTCAGTTCCCAATTTTTTTTTTCTAAATACCTAGAAATCACAAACAGAGTAGAACCGGCACCGGTTCAGAAGCCGGAGCTGGCTCTGTTCTAGTTTCCAAAAAATTTTCTCTTCCAAAATGATTTTCGGACATCGTGAACAAAATGGAATCGGCGCCAGCTTGGAGACCGGAGCCAGCGCCACCTGTGTTCTGCAACAATAGCGGCGATTTTTAAAAAATTCCAGAAATAATTTCTGGTGCTTTCTTCTTTTGCAAATTTTCGGTGAGAACAATTCTCAGCTGTATTTTCTATTTTGAAGCTATAAACAATGACCAATTTGTTAGTTTAAACAAAATCAAAACGAAAAATTAAGATGAAACTGAGGGCAACATCCATGTTACAAGAAAATGTTTTTCTGCAGAAATTTTTCAACACCAAAGAAAGCATCTTTTCGAAATACTCTGTGACTATAACACAATCATATTGTGCTACAGACCTAACACATAAAGATCGAAACGATTTCGACTTGAGTGAAAATGATTTTCACAGTGAACAAAGACAAACACAAAAACAGTTTTTCATGCCAAAACAATGTCCGTAGACCACACATAGCGTGGCCCTGATACCACTGTAGGGTATCTCAGGCTCGTATCCAATACGGTGCAACGAAAAATAAATCGAGATACCCTCACAGGACTCTTCTATGTGTGGAAAACAAGACATAACGACAATAAAGGCGGCAACTTTTACCTTTGGGTGATCGTACGAAGAACAAAATTTTCTTCTTCAAGTTGAGGCGCGATCCAGCAATCCTCATGATCAACCTCCACGTGAGTTGATCGTCTACCCACTATAATCACAGTGTGTGATTATCTCTAATAGTAATCCACACAGAGGAATACTCAAGCACCAAAATTTTTTTATGCTAGCAAAAATTTGTGGCGGCTAGGGTTTTTCTTTTAAGAAGAAAAATGAGAGAAAGAGAGATCAAAGGAAGAGAGAATCGTGTGTTGTGTATTTGCTATTGGCTATGGTTTTTCTTGTGTTATTAGCTACTATATATCGCACAAAATTCCCTTCCCAAAACAGAGAATTAATTGTAATTGGAAACATTAAGTTCTCACAATTACAACTTGTACCACAAATTATAGCTAATTATAATTTGTCCATAACAACTTTTCTTTCTCTCAATTAACCCCACAGTGTTATCAAATAACATCTTGAGTAGATAATCCTCTATTATGTGTGACCTATTAGGTTTCACGGTCAATTGGTAGAGAACATTAATTAATCCAAAGTCTTTGAGATCAATAATCCATAATTAATTAGAATTAATCCTATTAATTCTAATCAGGATTGGTTTATTAATTCATCAATTAATAAACCCATATTCCCAAATCATGAGCGGTATCTAGCAACACATCATGACCACCCAAGAGTCTAAGAAGTCATGTGGCTTGACATGAACCCTTCAATAACAAACTTCAGTGCAATCAACTCCTTTCACCATACGATATCTCATTCGGTTTGGAGTACAGAATTAGTACCAACTCCCTCCAGAATTAATTTTGGCCCGAATACAATAGTACTTGTACCAAGAACCCACTACTCTAGGTGTGTATCAATTGGAACTATTTCCAATACACAATTACCTTAGCCATGGACTTTCGAGTAGTAATTCCTACAAGTGGCCGTAAGATATTTACCCCTACTATTAGGAGTGGTGAATCCTTTATTGACCCTCTCAACTATTTTCGTTTACCTCACCATGTACCCAATATCCATCCCATAGGCGGCCCTCAATTGAACTCCGAAGATTGGAATCAAAGTATAAGGCTTAGCAAACAAAGTACCTTGGAGATCTGAAGTCTAAGGATACTTGCACGTTTACTATATTGAGATTATATCACTGGCACTAAATAGTTATCCTTGTGATTATCTCAAAGCTAGGTCATCCAATGAACTTGTTCCATTAACAAGCATCCATATGTTTACTTTGAGTATCTCAATACTCACGGTTATGAGAACTACTACCTGATCAAATCAGGAAGTCTAACACATGCTAGTCTTAACGCATTAATGATGTCCTGTCTCATTAATACTATGACTAGGGACTATTTAAGTACTAACACCATCTAGTGTAGTAGGAATCTCGTATCATGATCTCTATCATAATTTCCTTAACACAGTGTTGTACTAGGGGCTTTATCTAACAGTTATATTACTTAAAGTAAACAAAAGAAATTATAAGATAAATAATGCCATTTATTTAAATCAAATTTGTCATATACAATGTACAAGTGATTACCTCTAGGGCACAATACTAACAGACAGATGATCTGCAGCCAAGTTTTCTGCCCCCCTTTTTGTCCCTAATCTCCAAATCAAATTCCTGTAATAATAGAACCTATCTTGGCAATCTTGGTTTGGAATCATGTTTGGTTAGTAGGTACTTCAGGGCTAAATGGTCTGTATATACAACGACTTTGGAAAAAATAAGATAATAGCAGAATTTATCAAAGGCAAACACTATGGCAAGCAACTCTTTCTCTGTTGTTGTGTAATTTTCCTATGCATCCATTAGAGTCTTGCGGGCATAGTATATCAGTTGGAAGTGCTCGTTCTATCTTTGTCCCAATACTGCACCAACTGCAAAGTCACTTGCATCACACATTAGTTCAAAGAGAAGAGAACAATCCGGGGCAATTAGAATGTGTGAATTAATCAATTTCTCTTTATGTATGGTAAAATTGTTGAGACCTTTATCATCAAAATTAAACATAGCATCCTTTTCAAGTAAAGAAGTAAGAGGTTTCGAAATTTTTGTGAAGTCTAAGATAAACCGCCTGTAGAAACCTGCATGACCAAGAAAGCTCCTTATAGCTTTTACCATAGCAGGAGGAGGTAGCTTTTCGATTGCTTCAATTTTTGCTCTTTCGACCTCAATACCCTTTTTTGAAATTTTATGCCCTAGCACAATACCTTCTTGTACTATAAAGTGGCACTTTTCCCAGTTAAGTATGAGGCTAGTCTCTTCACATCTTGCGAGCACCTTCTCAAGTTTAGATAAACACAAGTCAAATGAATCACCAAAACTGAGAAATCATCCAAAAATACCTCCATGATATCCCCCACTAGTCCTTCAAATATCTCTGTCATGCACCTTTAGAAAGTTCCGGGGCCATTGCAAAGGCCAAATGGCATCCTACGATATATAAAAGTACCATATGGATACGTGAAAGTAGTCTTTTCTTGGTCCTCCAGAGCTATGGGAATTTGCAGGTAGCCTGAGAATCCATCTAAGAAATAATAATACTCGTGTCTGGCTAACCTTTCCAACATTTGGTCAATGAAAGGCAGGGGGAAGTGATCTTTTCAAGTGACTTTGTTTAACATCCTATAATCTATGCAAAATCTCCAACCCGTGACCAATCTCATAGGGACTAACTCATTTTTATCGTTGGGGCTCACCGTCATTCCTCCTTTTTTTATTACCACTTGAGTAGGACTTACCCAATTGCTATCTGAAATAAGGTAAATGATACCGGAATCTAAGAGCTTAACTACCTCACCTTTTACCACTTCACTCATATATGGGTTCAACCTGCGTTGGGGTTGCACTACGGGTTTTGCACTTTCTTCCATCAAGATCTTGTGTGTGCAACAAGATGGACTAATGCCTTTAATATCAGTGATCTTCCAAGCTGTCACCCTTTTATATTTTTCCAACAAACTTACCAGCTTGGTCTTTTGTTCTGCCTTGAGATTTTTGGCAATAATGACAGGTAACTTACGATCCTTAGCCAAGAACACATATTCCAAATGCTCGGGGTAGGTCTTTTAAGTCTACTTCGGGAGGATCCTCTATAGATGATTTTATTCTCCCCCAAACTGCATTTTTCTACGTCCAAATTCTGCCTCCCATCCTCAATAGATTCCTGTATCATCTCAAAAATTGGTTTGTCAAGAATATCAACTCTTAGACACAAATCATCAGAAGTCATAGGTTGTTGCATGCTCTTGTGGATTCGAATTATGACTTCCTCATCCCCAACCCTCAGTGTCAACCTCCCCCCATGGACATCAATTAATGCTTTTGCTGTAGCTAGGAAGGGTCTACCTAAGATTAAGGGGACTTTAGAATCTTCTTCCATGTGATGAATAACAAAATCCACAAGAAATATGAATTTATCAACTTTTACCAACACATTTTCAATGATGCCCCTAGGGTATTTGATAGATTGATCCGCGAGTTGAATACTCATCCTAGTAGGTTATGGTTCTCCTAGACCTAGCCTTTTAAATGTTTTATATGGTAGTAAATTAATGCTAGCACCTAGGTCAGCTAATGCATTACAGACATGAAGAGTGCTAATTAGACAAGGGATAGAGAAACTTCCTGGATCTTTTACTTTTTGGGGCAAACTCTAGTTGTCCTGCAGGATGGCTAAGCATTCTTCGTTGAGGACTACTGTAGACAATTCTTCCAGTTGTTTTTTGTTGACAGGCATGCTTTTGAGGAACTTGGCATATTTGGGCATGTGGATTAAAACTTCACTGAGGGGAATGTTTATGTGCAGTTGTTTAAATACCTCTAGGAATTTGTTGAACTGAACATCTTTTCGGCCCTTGTGTAGACAAGTAGGGTATGGTACGTTAGGCTGAAAAGTAGGTTTTCAGGAGGTGGACAGGGGATAGTCGGTGCCAGTTCCAGTGCTTCAGTTGGCGCCGGGTCCATTCGGTGTTGTATCGTTTCGGAGTTTATGGATATCTGGCGCCGGTTCCCTTCTTCCAGCCAGCGCCGGCCTTCATCTGGTCTGTTTGGTAATTCTTTTCCACTTCACAATGTGGCAGCAGTTGTTTCCATACTGGCTAACGGTGTGAGTTCATGAGATTCTATTACCTTATCCGTCAAAAACCAGATTTGTAGTTCTATGTTGCGGATCATTGCTTCAAATTTCTTGAATGTGGAATCAATTTCTTGGAAACGCCTCGTGACATGCACTACAAATTTACCAGCTAAGGTTTCCAGCTCTATTGATTCTGGTGCTGTGAATGTTCCCTCCCATGTGTGATGGAGATACTACCCCCTGTTCGACCTCCTTAGATCCCAATTTGCCATTTCTCCTGAACAAGGAGATGAGTTAGACATGGAATCTACAAGAGTATGCAGTTAGTTTAAAAGACGTAGTCCAAGTTGGTTAGTTTAAGTTAGGTTACATAGTTATACAAGAATACACTAAATACGAAAGATAGCACCGTTTTGCAGAAAGAACAAATATACATATTTACCTATTGACATATTTACATATTTACATGGTTAAATCAACAAAATCCAAGTTTTTATGCTATGGTTCCCCAGCAACGGCGCCAAAAACTTGATGTGTCCAGACTTGCGTATAAAAACCATACAAAACTAAGCATATTCTCAATTAAGTTCAAATTAAAACATTAAACCCAAATCACACATATGAGCAAGCGTACTTATCATTAACTAAGCATAGGGTTAAAACGATTGTCGATCCTCAAAAAATGATTGTCGATCCTCAAAGAACAAGTAGACATTAATTACCCTTCTTTTATTGTTTAACCGACTCAATAAAGTAAAAAAACAAATAACAGGAAAATTAAAAATAAATAAAAATATGTATATGTCAAGGATATAGATTTATGTAACTCAAGCCATCATTTAGACAAACATGATGTTAAAGAAGTTAACCATTATCATAACCAATCATTCTCTTGGAACCATGAAGGATGAAGGTAAACTCACTTTGATGGTCATTCCATGAAATCACTATCTTCTAGATAAATTAGAATCACTTGGTCCGTCTCAACTAATTCATCCAAAAGACGCATTAAACACAATCCTTAATTAAATTCCCTTGGTCTCGGTAAATTTAGAACAAGAAATTAATCAATGCATCCTTGGTCTCGGAAAACATCAATTAACCTTCAATTAGCAGTTCTTAAACAATCAACCCCCTTTGGTCCAGCAAGTCAATTTCCAACAGAATATGAAATTAATAAATCGAAACACCCATCAACCCCCTTTGGTCCAGCAATTCGATTTATAGAATTAACTAACTAATCTCATAATAAGCATAAGTAATTGAATACCAAGAATAATAACCAATTAATCAAAAGATCAAATAACTCCAGAAATCATGAATATCTAAAATAATGTTGAATTACAATAAAATAATTAACATATCATTGTTCAAGAAAAAGAAAACAAAGTACAAGAAAGAACTCATAGACAAGCCTCCTTCTTTTTCCTTTGAAGACCTTCTTGTACAAACCTCCTTGAACTTGAAGAATTCCTCCTTGGACTGAGTGATTTTCTATGGTGATCAATGAATTTCCCCCTTTTCCCTTGTGTTTTCCATCTATTTATAGGCTTAAGAGGTGCCTAAATTCGTAGGTACCAAGTTTTTGATCGAGTAGAAGTTGGAAACTGCTAAAACTCTTCAGATTTCAAAAAATGCATAGAAAGATCGCAGCATCGCCTCAGGGACAAACCACAGCCGGCGCAGCCTGTGTTCTGTTTCTCCACTCGTCCGTCGATTTTTCTCCGAATTGTGCGCATATGTTCCAGCCTTGCAGCCGGCGTTGCCTCAGCTCTGTTTCGCAACGATTTTACTTTGTTTTATCCAAAATCCTGAGATAATGACCAAAATACATTTTCAAGGATAAAATCTCAAATATGAAAGAATATGATAGCTATTTCACAAAATGTATTACAAAAAATCCTCAAATAACTAAGCAATGTATAACCAATTTAGCCCCTATCAATTTAACACTGTTTATGGGATTTTGGACGAATCTTTTGGATGTAAAATCATCAAAACTACTCAATCCAAAATTCTGAGATTTAAAATTTTGAAATCTTTTTGTTTTTGTGCTTCAAGGTAGAAATAAATTGAATCATAAGGTAAAGAGACTTAGGAATTAATAAGAAATACCTTAATAACAATTCCTAGTCTAATGTTTTTCCTCAAGGACTTCTTGGTATGCAATCTCTTTAGCTTTGTCTTCTACTTCAACACCCATTCTTGAATTCCATTGCTCAAGAATTGCTTAGCAATCTTATTTGTACGCCGTAGAAGAACTGAGGTCGAACGTGTGCAATCACATATATATCACACAATTTAGTTCACATCAATATTTATCATAAGTCAAAACATAGGAGAATACCCTTAAGGCTAACAGTATTCACTCTACACTCGTGCTTACCCTATATGACTCTTTCGATGATAGTCTCACCCTTATAACTTTTTCTTAACACTCAAACCTTCTTGCTCAATCTCAATTCTCCCTAATGGTTAAAGTTTTAGTCTAACCACGTGAATCAACAAAACCAATGGATTTTCTAACTAGGATGGTCTCTGGAGAATTTTGACAAACACTTGTTGGGCACCTGAAACAAAAAAGCTTTCAAGCAAGAATTTCAAAGAGTTAAGGACTCAATTAACACGAGAACAACAATAAAAAGCATAAGGAAATAATTTCAAACAAGAAACGAACAAGAATTAGCAGAAACGAAGAAATAAGAACAACTAGTATGTAGGAATCGGAAGAACAAGATAATCACAAGTGTGCAATAATAAAGATGAGTTCAATAAGCATGGATTTTAACAATAGACTGATATATTAAGTCCTACCATCCAAAGAAATTAAAAATAAAAGTCAAATCTCCCAACTATAGCCACAGACATTCTCATAGAACATTTATCAAACACCTTGGTTGCAATCTCGTCACTGAAAACCAATCAATATTTTCACCCATATTCAAGCCCATTTTCACCACAAACACAAGATAAATTTGTCCCCAAGCATTATCCTAATATCAAGGAGTAATTTTCTCAAGGAAAAATCAAGAACTAACAAAGATATTATGACCCTTTTGAGGTATTATTTTGAGTTACGGGATTCCCTTATTTTTCTTCAACTTTATAGGGCTCCTTTTCTAGTTTTCAACCTTTGATTGGAATCAAAATATTTTCTTGCACTGATACCAAACTCTTTGATATGATCTTGTGTGGGTAAATTTGTTGGAACAATGGCTAACAATGGGTAAAACCCTTGGATCAACTAGTGTAACCTAAACAGTGGAATTTTCAGGCTAAAATGAAGGAAGAAAACTATCTAACTACTCTCTACCATGCCCTTGAAGAACTAAGCATCAAAGACCTACAAGAAACATAGCAAGATCTACTATAAATTCACCAATATATCCTTGACAAAACAAAGGAAATCAAGAATAAAAAAAGAGAACTATAGGCACCCAAACAATGGAATTCAAGATAAACCTTAGAAGAACAATGCAACTAAGACCCAATCAAAAGACACCACATTAGATTATCCAAAAGATTTAGAGACTCATTAAAATGGAGGAATAAACCCTAAGTATGGCTTTGAACAAGATGAACATGGAAGTAAAGACCTCCATAAACTTTCTTTCACAATTTGAATAAAGAAAGTTGAATGTCTTGTCAAATCACCACAAAGATGTCTTTATACTACCATAACCCAAACTAAGTGATTACTAAGGTCCACAGAAAAAATAAGACCTTAAAGGATGTTCACATAGTGTTTTAAGTAAAAATAAATTGGAGAAAATCATAAAAATAAAAAAAATTAAGTATTACAATAAAAATGATTGAATTTTACTGTGCGTTCCTTCATGATGCCAAGATGATAATTAATTGAGAGAATTGCTAATTGGTTCACTATCATGTTTTCTAGGATAACTGTCTAAATTGCATAAACTTACATTCTTCAGTTGTATATAATTCTTTATTTTTCCTTTTAGTATTTTCTCACTTTATTTTGGTCGGTTAAACAATGATTGAAAAGTGATTAGTGTGTACTTGTTCTTTTGAGGATCGATACTCGTTAATTCCCTATACTATACTTGCGATGAGTATACTTGCTCATATATGTATTTTGAGATTAATATTTTAATTAAAACTTGATTAAGGAATGGATTTAAAATTGATGATTTTATATACCTAAAATTTACGCATCAAGTTTTTGATGCCGTTGCCGGGGTATAATATAATGAAAGCTTAGATTTTATTGATTAAACCAAGTTTATATGTTTATATATCCATATGTCTATATATAAATATGTATATATGTTCTTTGTATAAATCGGTGTTCTATCTTGTTGTTTGTAACATTATGTGACTTAATTAACTAGCTTACTTCATGTTGTACTATAAATACCACTAACTTTTGTATTTAGATTGTTTGTCAATGTGTGTGTTTTTCTTTTCTTTAATTTTCTATTATTTTTGTGTCCTTTTTGTTTTATTCTTTTCTTTGTTTTTTTTTTTGTTTTTTTTGTTTGTTTTTATCTTCGATTTGATTTTTGTTTTTCTTTGAGCACGAGATTGACATCATCACGGACAACTACTTTTGGCATAAGATCAAATGAGCTATAATGACGACAATTTGACAAATTTGCAAGCTCAGATTGACACTTTTTGCAAGACATCACTTGAAGCCTCAATGCATTCTTTTGTCGGCAATACAAATTCCTCCATTAAATGGCATGAAGAAGCATCCTAACGTATGAGCCATGAAAGAACATAACTAGCCAAGTTGGTTGAGGATGCCATAAAGGCACATACGCTTGAACAAGAGAATCCCTATGGAAAAAAGAAATGATATGAGGAACAGTAATCCAATGTGGAAAGGGAGGTATTCAATTCTCCTCTATGTGCTAATAATTCTAATCTCTTTTTACCGCATGATTTTTTGGGTTCTTCTCAATTATTGGAGAACAAGGGTCCAAATGATGACGTGTTGAATTTATCATACCTCAAGGAGTTGGATCTTTCAATGCTACATCGTAAAAAGTCCTTGGAGGATGGTTGTAATTTCTACCCTTCACCCCATTCAAAGGGAGGTAACTTAGTTTTTGTAGATGTGTCAAAAAATACTGATTTCTTGATTCAAACTTTAAGAACTCAATTGCAGAGTTTTAAGTGGAATTTCAATTGTTACAATTCTTTTGAAGGGTTAAAAAGTGATTTCAAGTTTGAGGCATTCTTTAGAAACTATGTGCACTAATATGTTGACAAAAATATTTATGTGTCTAAAGGAATGTTAGAGAAAGAGATTTATGTGTTTTACTTTAGTGCGAAAAATTATTTTCATAAACCTTCTATTTTTCAAAAACCTCTCTTCTTTCTACATTCGTCAAGTGTATCATCTATTTTAAGCTTTAATTTCTTTTTAAAAGGTTTGATGAGGAAGCATGACGAGTGGAAAGAGTTTTTGTTTTGTCTTTTTTCGTTACGCAATTTGTTTTTTCTCTCCCAAATAAGGAAAATATTTTCCATCTTAAGTATAGGGGAGTGAGTTGTGTCTTTATTCACTTTCTTAGGATTTTTTTTAAAACTTTTTCTTTAGTTTCTTTATTCATTTTGGTATTCGTGGCTGTACTTTTATTGTTCTATCTTTAGCCACTGAGGACAATGTCCAGTTTAAGTGTGGGGAGAGAATGAGGTTGAAGAATATTTTGATATCATTTTTGTGAAAATTTTTCAAAAATTTCAATGCTTTCATTATTAAGCAAGGTTGTAATTATTTTTCTTACTTGGATATAAGTTTTGTCATTCATGTGGTGTATTTTGATGAAATTGGTTTTATTAGGTAAGATAGTTGTCAATACTTGAGAATTTTGATTAATCTTGTTTATGCATTGGTGTTTGAATGTTATTTGACTTATCTAGTTGAAATATAGAAGATATGATGAATATTGGAAGGGTTTATTGGCAAACTTTTGTATTATGAGTTTAAATTTTGCTAGCTTTGAGTTATGATGAAAAAAAATATGAGTTGAAAAAAGATCTTTGAGAGAAAAGATTGTGTAGAATGTTGAAATTTTTTTTATTTGAGTTGAAAAAAAATAATAATGACTGGAAACAACACTATTGTTGGTGTGAATTGAGAAAAAAGTGCTCTTATTGATGATAATTGAAGACCTTTAGCTGAAAAGGGGGTCATGCTAGGATTTCATCATGATTATCAAATAGGAATGCAACGGAAATAACCATGAAACCCATGCCCAAGGATCACGTGTTTGCAATTAAAATAGGACTAGAGGAAGGAAATGAAGATTACCTTCTATAGCAGAAAAATAAAAACATTCTTCCGCCAAACCAGGAACCAGTTCGCTTGTTTTGATTGTCTAATCACCTAACTACAATCCAAGAGTAGGATTGTCTCTAGCAATAATCCACATAAGGCTAAATTGCTCACAAAGCCCGCTCAAAACTATGCTAGTAGAAGAGGAGTGGCTAGGTTTAATTGGAGAAGAATATGGCGAAGAAGGAAAGTCTAAATCCCTCGGCTTTGATCATCTAACTATCTCTAGCAAAAGAGAATGATTCCCTTATTTATAGGTTTAGAATTTGTGTTAATTGCAATTAAGTCCTCCAAAATCCAATGTCTATAATTGGGCCCTTGAAGTTTATATAATTGCAACCAAGTCTAATGAATTATAACAAACTTATAATTTACCTATAAATATATTTTCTTCTCATAATTTATCCCACAATATTATCAAATAATATATATTGAGCATTCAAATCTTTATTGTGTGTAACCTATTAGGTTTTCTGGTCTTATTGGTAGTATAATATGAATAAATTTTTACAGTTTTAGAATTAATAATCCTAAAAAATTTATTGGATTAATTTATTAGTTCTCTAATTAATAAATTCATATTTAGCATATCAAGAGTGACATCTAGCAATGACTCTTGATCACCCAAAAGTCTAGAAAGTTAAATGGTTTGACATAAACTTTTCAATAGCAAATAACCAATGCAACAAACACCTTTCACCATACTATATCTTATTCGGTCTAGACCATGGAATTAGTGCCAACTCCATCCAGAATATTATTAATTCTAGCTCGAATATTTTAGTACTTGTTTAATAAATCCATTACTCGATATTTGTATTAAATTTGGAATTATTTCCAACACATAGTCGCCTTGGTCAAGGACTTCATAAGTAATTATTTCTACAAGTGGCCTTGAGATATATATTATCCTACTATTATGAGTGGTGAATCCTTTATTAACCATCTTAGTTACTTTTGTTTACTTTACATTGTACCCAATATTTATCCCATAGGTAGTTCTTGTAAGATTCCAAAGGATTATTGAGGGCACAACACCTATTTTTAGCTAATCCCTTTGACCCCAACTTGATATCCCAGTACAAGGATAGAATACTAGCTGCTTGGAGGTTAGCAGAGGTAGAAATGAAGTTTTATCAGCAACTAGTAAAGGGAAAACATGCTGCCCAGCAAGACAAAAGCACCAAGTACTTCCATGCCATAGTGAACAGGAACAAGAAATAGAACTTAATTACATCCATTATCAAGGAGGATGGAACGAAGACAGACAGTCCAAAGGCACTAGCTGCAAAATTTGTAGACTATTACTATAAACTACTTGGGACATGGGTTGAGTGCCAGAAACTCATTGTGGACTATGTTAGGGCTGGACCAATAGTGCCACACCATCACAAGGCAGACCTAGTTAGGGCAGTGTCAGATTAAGAAATTAAACTGGCCCTTTGGGATATTAGAGACTGCAAAGCCCCAGGACCTGACGAGTACTTTGCCTACTTTTTCAAGAAGGACTGGTGCATGGTTTCTCAAAGCATTTATATGGCGGTTCAAGAATTCTTCCAAGCTAGCAGGATGCTAAAGTAGCTCAATCACTTGGTTATAAACACTAGTGCCTAAATTTGATCATGTGGATAGGGTGGAAGACTATAGACCGATATCTGTTGCAATGTGGTTTCTAAGATTATCTCCAAAATTTTGGTATATAGGCTCAAAACCATTCTACCTACCCCTGTGGATCCTACACAATCGGCCTTTATGGAGGAGAGACTCATGGCGGATAGCATACTTCTGGTCTAGAAACTAATGTGAGCCTATAGCAGGAAGAGAGTATCACCACGGTGCACGGTCAAAATGGACTTGCGAAAAGCATATGACTCGGTTAGTTGGGATTTCTTGTTGGACTTGCTGGATGAACTAGGATTCCCACAATAGTTTGTTGGTTGGATTGAATAGTGCATTACTATAGCCTCATTCTCTGTAGCTATTAATGGGACAGTGTATGGGTTCTTTAGAGGAGCCAAGGGACTCCGTCAAGGAGACCCTATATCCCTGTTGCTGTTTATTCTTTGCTTTGAATACTTCTCTCAGGTTGTCAAAGTCCACACACTTGGGACTGCTTTTAATTACCACCCTAAGTATAACCACTTGAGGATTGTATACCTAAACTTAATGTTGTTTGCTAGAAGAGATAGACCATCAGTATGCATCTTACTTGTAGGATTTCTATCATGCATAATCAGATTAAGCGCAGTGGAAAACAACAAGAAATCCAAGCCATGGATCATGGGTTTGCAATAGAAACGGGAAAAAGGAGAAGATTGCGTCTATTACCTCGTGAAGCCGGAATTCAAAAATTTCAGAAACAAGAACGCAGGCGCGATCTAGATTATCCAAAACCGTTCACTGCAGCTCAACTGAAGTCCAAGAAAGACCTCCCTCTAACGATAATCCACACAAGGTTGAATGCTCATAATCTCACAATTCTATGCTAGTAGAATTCGGGAGGCTAGGGTTTTGATCAAAAGGAGAGACGGCTAGGGTTTGATCAAGAGTGAGGCAGAGAAACGGTTTCTCTATTATTGCGTGAATAGTCTGTCTCAAACCCTAAGGAAACCGTTTCCTTATATTTATAGATTTATAATTATCATAAATTGCAACTTAGTCCTTTAACGTCCAATTGTTAACAAATTGGTCCTTGAAGTTTACTTAATTACAATTAGGTCCCATGAATTATAACAAACTTATAATTCACCTATAAATATATTCCCTTCTCTTAATTAACCCCACAATATTATCAAATAATATATTTGAGCATTCAAACCTTTATTGTGTGTGACCCATTAGGTTTCCTGGTCTTATTGGTAGCATAATATTAATTAATTCTAACAATATTAGAATTAATAATCCTTAATAAAATAAAGAATTAAATTTATTAATTCTCTAATTAATAAATTCATATTTAGCATATCAAGAGCGACATCTAGCAATGACTCTTGACCACCCAAAAGTCCAGAAAGTCAAGTGGCTTGACATGAACCTTTCAATAGCAAATTATCAGTGCAATAAACTCCTTTCAACATACAATATCTCATTCGGTCTAGAGCATGGAATTAGTGCCAACTCCGTCCAGAATATTATTAATTCTGGCCCGAATATTTTAGTACTTGTTCAAGTAATCCATTACTCGATATGTGTATCAATTGGAACCATTTACATCACATAGTCGCCTTGGCCAAGGACTTCATGAGTAATGATTTCTACAAGTGGCCTTGAGATATACTCTCCTACTATTAGGAGTGGTGAATCCTTTATTGACCCTCTCAACTACTTTCGTTTACTTTACGTTGTACCCAATATCCATCCCATATGCGGTCTTAGATAAGACTCCAAAGATTAGAATCAAAGTACAACGCTCGATAAACAAAGTACCTTGGAGATTTCAAGTCTAAGGATACTTGCACACTTGCTATAATGAGATTCTATCACTGGCACTAAATAGTTATCCAAGTGATTATCTTGTAGCTAGGTCATCCAATGAACTTGTTTCAAAACAAGCATCCACACGTTAATCCTGAGTATCCCAATACCCACGGATATGAGAATCACCGCTTGATCCAATTAAGAGATATAACATGTGCCAGTCTTGGCGTATTAATAATGTCCCATCTTATTAATACTATGACTGGGGATTATTTAAGTACAAACACTGCATAGTGTAGTAGGAATCTCACATCATGATCTCTATCATGATTTCCTTAACACTGTGTTGTACTAGGGACATTATGTAACGGTTTGTACACATATTTAGATATAACAATCAAACTGAAAGATAAAGAATGCCTCTTATTAATTTAATATGCAATATACATGGTACAAGTGATTGCCTCTAGGGCACAACACTAACATTACTTGGGCGACTGGAGGAACTTAAACAGGCTCTAGTTTGGAAACTAATAGGGACAAATCGAATATCTACCTAGCTGGGTTTAGGAGGACAGACCAGGAGGCTATATTGGTTGACACGGGTATCCCAATAAGGAGCTTCCTATTTTGCTACCTTGGTATAACAATCATGATAGGTAAAATGATAGTATCATACTACAGGCCATTACTGGACAGCATTGGGTCTTACATAGGAAGATGGTCAGCACGATCATTGTCATATTCAGGGTGACTACAATTGATCCAAACTGTCCTACATGGCATGGATTATTGTTGGCTATCTATCCTTCCTACACTAGTAGTGGTTATCAATCAGTTGGATAGATTGGCCAAGGACTTCCTATGGGACTCGAAACAAGCACTAGTTACCTGGAGAGTTGTCTACCTACCTAAGGTAGAAGATGGCCTTGGACTTAGAAATTTGAGCACTTGGAATGAGGTGCTTCTGGCCCGAATTCTATGGGACATCCAAGCAGAGAAGCAGTCACTCTGGGTTAAATGGCTTAACCACTACTATATGGATAGCCGATAAATTTAGGAGATGCTGCAGTATAGGGACCACTCTCCATTGTTCAAAAGACTACAATCAATCAGGGACTCCATTCTAGAAAGGGAACGGGATACGGACCGAGTAGCACTACTATTGCAGTCTTGGGCAATATAGACCACAACATTCACAATACAAGCATATAACTATCTCAGACCATCAAACTCAGACCATCAAAGAAGGTACAATGGGGCAAAATAATTTTGAAGCAAGGACTCACACCAAAGCACTCATTCATGGTTTGGTTGTGTGCTAAGAGACAGTTGAAAACTAAAGATGTACTGCTGTTCCGGACGAACAACATGTAACACCCCTACTAAAGGTAACAGCAAAAGAATAACAACACCGGGTATCGCCCCGTCCAGTTATCCAGACAAGGGGTCTTTATAATGAAAAATCCAACAGAGTATGTAAGGTCCAAATCCATATAACAACCCATACTGATGGTCATATGCACATCTATAGTAAAGAATCTCATACATGAAAATTTTCATTCAACATCAGTAATAAGATATATTATCCAAAAGGGAAACGTTTGGACCTATTCTGCTGTCACTGTGGTATCGTCCTCTATCCGTAGGTCTTTTCAACTCCGAATCCTACAAAAAGTTAAGATAAAAGACAAGTATGAGTAAAAATAATCCATTGAGTCCGTTGTGTGCTAGTGTTTTTCTTATGAAATCAATTATCAATTTTTTCACCGAAAATAACTTTAAAACTGGGAAATAGAAGTAACTGATGGATTTGGGTTCAATTTATCTTATACATATGAAAAACATAGTTTCCAAATATATGGCCCCTAATTTTAATAAAAGCGGGTTCTTCTCCATCTAGAAAGGTGACCCGCGTGCAAAGTTTAAGGAACTTCACCTTCGGCTACACGGTCTCTTGTGCTATAAACTGTACCTTACAGCACGTCACCGGTGTCATGTCGGAGCGGTGAGTGTAAAAATGTACAGCTCACCTAGCACTTAGGGATCTTTTACTTGCCACCATAAGCCAAGGGTCCCAATCCTAACGTCAGTCACCATCGAGGTGGCAATGAGTCAAATGCACCGAGTGTCCCCACCTAGCATCCAACGAATAACTCAAAATCAAGAAGCGCCCATAGACGCAGCAATTGCTAGGCTCAAAATGGATAGCCAGAACGGCTCATCTCAATGTCCTGTCACCCTGTTTGGAGTAAGACAATCCCCAGAACTGATCAGGTTACTGTTAGAATTCGTGGACTCCGAAACGCGAAAAACATCCACGAATCCTTCCCGATGACCCAAGTAAACGATTAAGAAGATCTAAGGTTTAAGAATTACCTCTATTTGCTGTAATCGAAATCATTCGATTTTGATTGCGTTGTTGTACGTTCAACCCGAACAATTATCAGACGCTGCAGTATGCGAACGTCATCTATTGGATACACACCGCGAACTCACTCGATACCCGGGGAGTGCTAGCGCCTAGGGTTTGAGAGGTTTTTTTTTCTTTTCTGGTAGAGAATGGCACGAATGTTCTCAACCGAAAAATTGGACTATTGAAAAGACGGCTAGGGTTTTCTTAAAAACCCCCGAACCTCTTAGAGTCCAACCCTAATAATATCTTATCATATTCTAATTTAAATTTAAATTAAATTAAAACTGATATGATAAGATTCTGCCATTATCTCAGTAATTTAACTAATTAATTTACCGAGTCAGATTCTTATAATCTGGACATCATCCAGATACATCGAATGTGGACATATTTCCAGATTCATTGTATCTTGTAAATTTTCTAAGTACGATTAACTTAGACATATTTCCAGATTCATCGAACCTGGTCACCAGAAAAATAACCTAACAAGTTCGCTTATTGTGTGACCCTATAGGTTCATTTAACACTGGCAGTGTGCCTAAATCATATTTAAATGGCCCACAAGTTATAAGCGGTTTCTAGCAAAACATGATAACTATCCAGGTTAAATGAAGATCAGTGATCTCTTTAAACCAAACAATAATTTTATATTTAGTCATTTTGTCACACGATATCCAGATTAAGCATAAGGCACGGAGCATGTCATCCTTATTAAGCTTAATCAATTATTTCTTGATTTCATAGTAGACTATTCAAACAAATGATATCAATATCTTAGATTGATATATTTGAGCACGGCCATGCATTTTTAACAGTCTAACTTATCAAGGGGCCCATGGATATCTCTCCCATAACTGAGGAGGACAAATTCCTTCACAATCAATCATATTCCTCTCCTTGATTTATTCTATATCCAACAGTAGTATAATTTATTATCTCGTCAAAGACAACTTTAGACAATGTCAAAATATAGAATTTATCAAGTAGGAAACTATGATGAATTTAGGTCGAAGGACTTTAAATATTATTATGGCTAGAAAGTACTTATGACATATTCCATGAAGTACTCTCACAGTGGGTCATGTCCAATACAATGTTCTCTAACATTTATTTATGTCTTGACTCGATATCACAAATATCCATGGCCAGTAAAACATAACCATCAAGTCACAAACATACTAATCTTAATTTATTATTATTCCCATAATAATAATCGATCAGGGACAGTTTTAGAATAGTCATTGTATTCATTGTAGGGTTTTACTATCAAGTCACGTACTTGATGACCAACAAAACAAAACTCACCATTCATGGAAAGGAAAGCCTCATATTATTATATAAAACACAATGACAATAGTATAAGTACAAATTGACTCTAGGGCATATCCTCAACAGTCTCCCATTTGCACTAAGACCAATTTGGCATAAGCCATAATCCCATTGATCTAGTATGACTATCATGTTTAGTCGATGGGAGAGGCTTTGTCAGTGGATCTGCAACATTGTCATCAGTTGGTACCTTGCATACATTGACATCTCCTCTATCAACAATTTCTCGAATGAGATGAAAACGTCTAAGTATATGTTTGGATCGCTGATGTGATCTTGGTTCCTTAGCTTGTGCAATGGCTCCATTGTTGTCACAATAGAGATCCACTGGGTTCACAATACTAGGAACTACATCTAGTTCTGTAATGAACTTTTTAATCCAAACTGCTTCTTTAGCCGCAGTTGAGGCAGCTACATACTCAGCTTCTGTAGTAGAATCGGCCACGGTGTCTTGCTTTGAACTTTTCCAGCTTACAGCACCTCCATTCAAACAAAATAGAAAACCTAATTGTGATCTATAATCATCTCTGTCGGACTGAAAACTAGCATCAGTGTAACCATTTACAACTAGCTCGCCTTCTTGTCCTCCATAAACTAAGAACATATCTTTAGTTCTTCTTAAGTACTTCAATATGTTCTTGAAGGAAGTCCAGTGTGCCTCTCCAGGATTTGACTGGAACCTGCTCATCATGCTTAATGCATATGATACATCGGGTCGAGTACATAACATAGCATACATGATAGACCCTATAGCGGAAGCGTATGGTATCTTGTTCATGCGCTCCTCTTCATCCTTCGTAGAAGGACTTTGAGTTTTGCTGAGCTTAATGCCATGTGACATTGGCAATAATCCTCTCTTAGAGTCTTGCATACTGAACCTTTTCAGTACCTTGTCAACGTATGTACTTTGACTTAGTCCAATTAGATTTCTAGATCTATCTATATAGATCCTTATACCTAGAATATAGGTAGCTTCACCTAAGTCTTTCATTGAGAAACAATTTCCCAACCATGTCTTTACACTTTGTAGAGTTGGGATGTCGTTTCCAATGAGTAAGATATCATCAACATAAAGTACCAAAAAGACTATTGCATTCCCACTTGTTTTCTTATAGACACAAGGCTCATCTTCATTTTTGATAAAGTAAAACTCTTTAATTGCTTCATCAAAACGAAGATTCTAGCTTCAAGATGCTTGCTTCAATCCATAAATGGATCTTTGAAGCTTGCACACTTTATTAGAATTCAAAGGATCATCAAAACCCTCAGGTTGTGTCATGTACACATCTTCGAGTAAGTTTCCATTAAGAAACGCGGTTTTGACATCCATTTGCCAATATCATAGTCATAATATGCTGCTATGGCAAGAAGAATTCTGATAGATTTAAGCATTACAACTGGTGTAAAGGTTTCATCATAGTCTATACCATGAGTTTGTCTATAACCTTTTGCTACCAGTCGTGCTTTGTAAGTATGCACATTTCCCTCTATGTCTGTTTTCTTTTTGAAAACCCACTTACACCCAATGGTTTTTGAACCTTTAGGTGGGTTAACCAAAGTCCAAACTTGGTTATCATCATGGATTGCATCTCAGACTTCATAGCCTCTAACCATTTTCCAGAGTCAGAACTCTTAATGGCTTCTTGATAGGAAGTAGGCTCATCATTAACCATAAGCTCCACATTGTGATCGTCAGTGATGAGAAATCCGTATCTCTCAGGTTGTTGACGAACCCTATCAGATCTTCGAGGTCCTTGTTCTATAGATGTAAGCTCATCTTGGACTTGTGAGCCATCTAATCGAGATTCATTATTTGGTTCAGGCACTAATTGTGGCTCTTGAATCTCATCTTGATAAGGTTCAGGCACTAATTGTAGTCCTTGAATCTCATCAAAATGTATTTTACTCCTACTGATTCTTTTGGAAATAAATTCTTTTTCAAGAAAGAATCCATTTCGAGCAACAATTACTCTATTTTCTTTTAGGAGATAAAATTGATATCCTTTAGTTTCTTTAGGATACCCCACAAATATGCATTTATCCGATTTAGGTGCAAGTTTATCAGATAATAAACGCTTTACATAAACTTCACAACCCCAAATCTTCAAAAATAACAAACTAGGTTGTCTCCCAGTCCATATCTCATATGGCATTTTCTGAACCGATTTAGATGGAACTTGATTTAGTATGAATGCAGCAGTCTCCAAGGCATAACCCCAAAAGGAGATTGGAAGATCAGTTTGACTCATCATTAATGGAACCATATCTAATAAAGTCCGATTTCTCCGTTCAAATACACTATTCCATTGAGGTGTTCCTGGTGGAGTTAATTGGGAAATAATTCCACAATTTTTAAGATGCTCGTCAAACTCGTGACTTAAGTATTCACCATCTCGATCCAATCGAAGTGTTTTGATTCTTTTTCCAAGTTGATTTTGTACTTCATTTTGAAATTCTTTGAATTTCTGGAACGATTCAAATTTGTGTTTCATCAGATACAGGTAGCCATATCTGCTGAAATCATCTGTAAATGTAATGAAGTACTGAAATCCTCCTCTGCATGCTAAGTATTCTAAAATCATAATTATGCGAACATGCTGATACATACCGTTTAAATTCATATATACATATCATACATGTATTCAACAATACGATTAACACAGATGAATTAACCTAATCGTTTAGCAAGTTGCTCTGATACCATTGTTAGAATTCGTGGACTCCTCAACGCGGAAAACATCCACGAATCCCTCCCGAGGACCCAAGTAAACGATTAAGAAGATCTAAGGTTTAAGAATTACCTCTGGTTGCTGTAATCGAATCCTTCGATTCTGATTGCGTTGTTGTACGTTCAACCCGAACAATCACTAGACGTTGCAGTATCCAAATATCACAAATATCTATGGCCAGTAAAACATAGCCATCAAGTCAGAAACATACTAATCTTAATTTATTATTATTCCAATAATAATAATCGATCAGGGACAGTTTTAGAATAGTCATTGTATTCATTGTAGTGTTTTACTATCAAGTCACGTACTTGATGACCAACAAAACAAAACTCACTATTCATGGAAAGGAAAGCCTCATATTATTATATAAAACATAATGACAATAGTATAAGTACAAATTGACTCTAGGGCATATCCCCAACAGTTACTTGGGATCGTCTATCTCTAACATGGGCTAGTACAAAGATCAAAGTCCTTGCTAAGTACTCAACATCAACAATACTAACCCTGTCTGACTGATTAGGCCAAAGGGTTATCTGTTCCCACAGAATTTTTGAATCAAAATATTTTTAGGGCCAAACAACATTTTCCAAAATCATGTTTAAACCAGATAAAGGGGTCTATTCACACATCAAAATGTGTTTCCAAGAGTATCCGGGTCATCTCCCCGTACTCGACTACAAAAGTCATTTCCAAGGGTATTTAGGTCATTTTATCAATACCCGATTCCAAAAGACTTTCTGAGGGTATTCGGGCCATTTTACCCTTACCCAATATGAAAAATATTCACAAGAGTTCCAATAAGGATATTTCGGTCATTTACCGAATACCCGAGTTCTAAAGGTTTTCATAAAACATTCCAATAAAGGCATTCTAGTCAATTTATAGATATTCGATTTTAAAATTTACAATTTTTTGAAAATCCTAAATATTCAATCCAAAAGGACTAAATTTACAAAATTCATGCTTTAGTCATTCAGTAAGGTTTCTAAGCCAATTATGATGGTCAATCGAGCCTAAAATGGCATAAAAGTAATTCTTGCTCAGATAAATCTTAAACATGTTCAAAGATTTCCAAAACGATATATAACATAGCATTTCATGGAAAAACAAAGCACAGTAACTTTAGAAAGAGTTTTAGAAATCCAAGGGACTCACCTCGAATCGCTTATTACCTGGCAATATAAATATTCGCTAAGTCGTCACCAAGGCCTACAATAATGATCATTCATAATGCATTTAGTATTCTATGTTTTTCGACCATAATATACATATGACTATGGTCTAAGGAAATCACTTCATTTCTCATTTCATTTCATGCTTGAAATGAAATATAATTCTTGCACACTTATGATCCATCTCATAATACCATCCTCCTCACATGAATATAAGGACTTAATAAATCCATGCATTCATTTGTTCTTAATAACATTCTGCAATTTTCCAGTTTTGACACCATAACTTGTTTTGCATATAACTTTCAATCCACCAATCCAAATGATGTCAAACTAATTGTAAAATATCCTTAAGAAATTCCATTACAATTTCCAATTCATGGAGTACCAATTCTGTTGTCCATTTTGTTCAGTTTTGAACACAAAGATCCAATAGTAAAATCCCGTCACTGATTTGGCACCTTTTACTATTTTCACCATAACTTTTGATCCGTAAATCTGATTAACCTCAAAATTGTTCCAAAATGCCTCGATGATCCTTAGCTAAAAAGATACATGCCTTCTTTGTTGAAATCCAAAACGTTGCAGATTTACTGGACATAAAACCTCCCATAACTTTCTGGAAATAAACCCATGTCCAGCAAAACACATTATATCTTCATTCCTTGTTTATTATATGAATACAAATTAATTGAATCCAATCTTCCTTTTAAAACCCTTAAAGCCAATGATTTCCAGTCATACATAAAACAGAAAATTTCACCATAGCACAACAAGAAAACCGGCAGCCTCAATCACAACATATATCCTTGAAAGTTTCTTAACAATTATCTTATTTCCAACTTCATTTCTCTTTCCTAATTCAAAACAACATGCAGCCTTAGTTAAGTCTCTAAAACACTTCCAAATCTCCATCAAACATCACACAAACACAGCTACTAAGATGCCATCCCATCCACCACATATACACGCACACAAGAACAGTTTTCACACAACTTCACCTGGCTAGTTTCCATAATTCATACAAAACCTCTCATAACATGTATACCAAAATGATCTCCATGCTTTATATAATAACTTTACTTCAATTAAGGTAGATCCTTACCTTTTCTTTGCTGTGTTTGGAAGGTAACACAGCCCAAGCATCTTCTTGTTTTTCCTTCTCTCTCTCTCGCTCCTCTCTATTTTTCGAATTCTCTCTCTCTCTCTCTCTCTCTCTCTCTATTTTCTTTTTCCTTTCTCTTCTCTTTTTCTTTCTTGTTTGCTGCAAAATTCTGGCTGTCTAAAGCCATTTTAGCCAGCCTTCATGGCCTACATATAGAGAAATATGGTCTTCAAGTCAAGGATGCATTAAATGGTCTCAAACATTTGGAAGCCCTTAATTGGTCCACCTAGCTAGTGTCGTTTAGAGTATTCAAGAATTCTATAGAATTCTTTAGAAAGTTGTTGCATGATTGTTCATGTAACCAATCATAGAATCAACACTTGGTGAGTTTTCATTGGTCCATATGGTGATGTGGTGTCCATTTAGGTGGCACATAATAATGACTAAGCTTAGTAAAAATATTTATTTATAAACTTTTATCTCAACTTATCACAACCAATCAAATAGAAACACTTGACCTCATTAACCAATCACTAAACGACACTTATTTTCATCCACCAATCATAAGAAGCCGCATGTCCCATTTCCTAACGCAATTTTTTATTTTCTTCAGAAATGACAAAAATTGGGCCCGTAACGGAAAAATATTTTATTTCACTAGTCAACTCCAAAAATTTCACTGAATCCATTGGTAACACATAAATTCTCCAATTCCATCTCTACTAGGTCAAATTTGCGGTCAAAGTCACGAGTGCGGTCAAAATGACAAAAATGCCCCGATACCCTAGGTAGCACAATTCGCACCAAAACGTGGGTCTCATTGCACTGATCAATTTCTCTTTCTAGAGTACCCTAAAATTCTTATTTTTTTAATCTTAATAGCCTTCCAAAAAATTAGGGTACGGGTAGAACAAATTCAATAATTACATCTAGGTCCCGACAAAATTTTATTTCACTAAAGTATCCATCTCAATACACCGATCAACTTTTGTTCTGGCCATTGATATAAATTGTCATTCTATTACAAATAGTAGCCAACCGAAAGTAAATAGGTGGGGTGTTACACAACATATCATGCCCATTATGCCAGGTGCAACCGGAGATGACTAGCCACCTCTTCTTCAACTGTGTGATATCGAAACAAGTATGGACGGACATTAAGGCATGGCTCACCTTGCCATAGGCTATGAATTCTATTAGCACATGCCTCAAATGGTTCAAGCGAGCTAATTGCGGGTCTTTGTGGCTTGCAAAAGCCAAAGCAAACTACAATGGTAGCCATGCTTTACTACATTTGGATGGCACGCAATTGTGCACTTTTCGAAGGAGCTACTTGTCAACCAATGGAAACTGTGAAACGGATCAAAACATATCTGTACATTGTTATTTTTACCTTGTACCCTCATATTTTGACCTATTTTGAGGATTGTATCTATCACAACTAGTTAATGGTTGCCTAGCTATTAACTAGTGAACTCATGTGTACATACCTTTTGATCAATATATACATTTACATGTTGATAAAAAAAAATATTAGAATTAATGTACAACGCTCGATAAACAAAATAGCTTAAAGATTTCAAGTCTAAGGATACTTGCACACTTGCTATAATGAGATTCTAATGAGATCCAATGAACTTGTTTCTACAACAGTCATCCACATATTAATCCTAAGTATTATAATACTCACGGTTATGAGAACCACCGCTTGATCCAGTCAAGAGATAAAACATGTGGTAGTCTTGGCGTATTAATAATGTCACATCTCATGAATACTATAACTAGGGATTATTCAAGCACAAACACTACATAGTGTTGTAGGAATCTCACATCATGATCTCTATCATGATTTTCTTAACACTATGTTGTAGAAGGGACTTTATCAAACAATTTATACGCATATTAAGATATTACAATTAAGCTAAAAAATAAATAATGGCTCTTTTATTAATTATTATGCAATATATATGGTATAAGTGACTGCCTATAGGGCACAATACTAACAATCTCCCATTTACACTGAAGCCAATCATTCATATATCGAATACCAAATGACTCAACATGTTTATCATGTTTATTTTGGGAAAGTGATTTAGTAAGTAGATTAGCTATGTTATGATATTTGGAATTTCTCTCTATCTTTACATCTTGCCTATCTATGATCTCTCTAATTAGATGATAGCATCTAAGTACATGCTTGGATCGTTGATGAGACCGTGGTTCCTTTTGTTGTGCAATGGCTCCATTGTTGTTCTAAAATAAAAGTATTGTATCTACAATGCTAGGCACCACTCCAAGTTCAGCGACGAACTTATTGATCCATACTACTTCTTTACCTGTTCCAGAAACCGCTATGTACTCTGCTTCCATTGTCGAATCAGCAGTAGTCTCTTGTTTGGAACTTCTCCAACTTACAGCCCCACCACCTAACGTGATCAAGTAGCTAGATTGTGATTTGTAGTTGTTCTTATTGGATTAAAAGCAAGCATCAATATACCCTCTTACTTGCAAATCACCAACTCCATATAGCAAGAATACATCCTTAGTCCTTTGTAAGTACTTAATGATATTCTTTACAGCCGTCTAATGACTCTCTCTAGGATCAGATTGGTATATGCACGTCAAGCTTAGAGCACATGATATATCGGGCCTAGTATATATCATATCATGTATGATAGACCCAATTCCCGAACCATGCAAAATTCTACTCATATGATCCCTTTCTGTGAAACCCCAGTCAAAACCAACCTTAGAGTAAGGGGGTTAGGATGCATATCATATTTTATTGTATGTTTAAATATATTTTTATATGATTTTATGTGCATTGAATTTGTGTTTTATAGTCTAGAGGGCTTGATTATGATTATTGAGTGAGAATGGTAAAATAGTAATTTTTGCTTGAGCTGGAAAAAGGGAGATAGCTTGAGGATTGAATAGGAAAATATTTTTAGGGGGAAAATAAGAATAAGAGTTGTTGTGGTTTAGTGGTTGGAGATTTGAAATTAATTCTTGAGGTCTTCGGTTCAAATTCTATCATAGGAGCTTTAACTTGGTTAAATTTTATTTTTGCTTGGGAATTATCATTTTCGGCCTTATGTGTTGGGAGTAGGGTAGAGATGTTATCCTAAGAGAGACATGATAGGAATATCCAAATCCTACGCCTTTGCTGTACACAAAATTCCTAAGGGGAATTCATTTCCTTTTGATCCTTAAATTTTCCTATTTCTCAACTCATTAGTTTGATCAAATTGTTCTAGCCATTTTCTTTCCAAAAATTCCAGCAAGGTGCTGTGGCTTTGAAGGTTCAAAATCTCTTAGTAAAAGGCATCTTATGGACCGAAGCAATGGAAGAGAGGGAAGGATTTCAAGTGAATTAAAGTCCTCTAGTGAACTTTCTAAAAATTCACTCTAGCTAGGTTCATTTTCCTTCTTGGAATGAACAAAAATTTTCCAGCTTCTTGTGCCTTCAAGGTGTTGAAATTCTTAACCATTATTCGCTCCCAAATTCTACCAGAAAATGGCCTTGTGGATCAGCTTGTAACCTAAATTTTTCTGGCCATTTTCGGGCTGCACAAAGGTGGTGCAAAACCAGGAAAATTCCTGGGCAAATTCGCAGCTTTGCAGGTCCAAAACCAAGCTATTTTCTTTCAGTTTTTGCTCAGCACATTTGCCACATTTTTCCTCCCTAAAGAAGGCTGGAAACCAGCCTCGAAAGACCCCTAAAACCTCTTTCAAACTCTCTGCAAGCTGGCTGGAAAATGGCAGCTAAAAACTGCCCAGAAATTCCAACCTTGTGAAAATCCTGTGCAATAATTTTCCATCTTTGTTTCCTAATTCTACCCTAGACGAAACTCCATCATTCTTCTGCACAAACCACCCTTAAACCTCCATTAACTGAACTCCATTGTCCTCCCCAAGCTTCTGCACGAAAATCCAGTCATGGCTGCCTAAAAGATTTCCAAAAAAATTCTGCAATCATGCCTTAATTTGGATACCAAAATTCCAACCACCATAATTTAACAACTTTCCATAAAATATACCTCAAACAACCAGACCTTTCCTTCACCATTACACTCCTTATTTTCAGCCACCCTTAGCCTACCTCAACCAGCATTCCTCTAGCCGAAACACTGCCCAACAATTCGGCCATGGTAGACTTCCAAAAGCTCTCCAATAATCAAAGATATTCTTGAATATTTAGTTTCCAAATTTGCTTCCTAAAAATATTCTTCAAGGATTTCAACAACTAGCCTTTCCTTTTCCCTTCCAAACCAGAGAATCATCTTCCAAAACCCTACAACTAATTCGGCCAGCCCTAATCCTCCAGAATTTCAGCAGCTACAAATTAAAACCTCTCAATTCCCATCAACCTTCAAGAACACATAACACACCAAGAACACCTACTCATTCCTTTCATCTAATACCTTTCCAAATCACTTCAAACCACAGCTAAAAACTCTAGAATTCATCTACTCATTGCCGTGAGTCCATTCACACCATTCCTAACATCAAACTCCAAAATCTAACTTGCTAGTTTGGATAAAAAATCAGAAATTTTTAAAAGGCTCAAGAACACCTTCAAGGTAGGATTGTACTAACAACTTTATCTTCTCCAATCTTGATCTCTAATGGATATATATATATATATATATGAATAAACATGCTAATGGACCTCTCTCTCTCTCTCTCTCTCATCTCTCTCTCTCTCTTGGCCAAATCTCTCTCCTTCTTGGCCGGATGGCTTCTTCTCCAATGGCCATATTTTTTTCACCTTCTTTGGACGGATTTAGATATCTAGGAGTTGAGATTCATTCAAAAATATTTCAAGGAATTCATCAATCAAGTAAGCCATTTTAACCCTTCTTTTAAATTCTAGATTCATATCTCTAGGATGATGTTGGTAGAAGATGGATTGCGGATAAGGTTTAAGTATATATTGTTGAGGTTGAAGCATGAATGTATGTATTAATATGAAGGAGATGGGATTTATGCATGGATGGATTATCTTGGTTGATTCTATGATGATTTGAGGTTTAATGCATGTCTCCATGTCATAGGTAGTATTTGTGATGAAGCATGCTAGAGATTATGTCATCTATGATGAATAGGATTTATATTCTTGGTTGATTATTAAAGCCATGGTTATATTTATGCTAGAAAAGGTTAGATCATGTCTTGATATCGTTAGATCTATGCTTATATGCATGATTTGGATGATTTTATGAATTGAAGGGTTATAAATGTTCATGATTGTGGTTAGCAATACAACTATGGTCATCATGATCTAGTTGTCCCTAAGCTAATTCTATTTCTTCAATAAAATATTTAATATTATGATTTTTGGCTAGTAATTTCGAAAACCCTATGAGGGGTAGATTTGGAATATTATATATATATAATAAGAATATTTTAGTCAAATAAATAATAGCTTTTACTAGAAAAATAAAATATATAGATATTATATATAAAATGATAATATCAAATAAAGCCTTTTATGAAAATAATCATAATAAGTAAAATATTTACAATTAAAATTTAATTATTATCTTTTAACCAAAACCTACTAAAATTTATTTAGTATCTTTCAATCAAGACTCATTAAAATTTATTTTCAACTAATTTTAATTATCAATTATTTCTAGCAATTAATTATTAATAATTTATTATTTTACCTAGTACCACCTAGGACTTTTCATCAAATAAACTCTAAATTATTTTAGCAAGATTTAAACCTTCAACTTATTAGTACCAATTTCCCAAAACTCTAATTGTTTTAAATATCAAAATTAGCCTTGGCTTATAAACCTTTTCATTTATTATTTGGACTTAAAGCTTTGGATACTAGGATTATAGTAGTAGTGAGTTGGGTCAGTTTTAAATTGAGGAAGCAAATTTTGGCGTGAGTTTAAATGTGGTTTGTATTTACACCATGCGGGGTTAGGTTAGCTGTTGGAGACCTTTTGTTGTGAGCAAGAATCAAGTAAGCTCCTGCACACAACCTGTTTGATGAAAAATGATTTTTTTTTTATGGCAAGCCAAATGTAGAGTGCATGGTCACTCATTTTTGTAAAGGCTATTGAGGAATATTTCCATTCACATTTTAGACAAATAAATTATTTGCAAATCAAGGGGCGGTTTTACTCAAAACCTAAAACTCTTTCTAAAACCAGTTTTGCCCAAACTTTGGAAAACCTTAATTGCCATTTTCAAGTGGAACTATGTTTTGTTCATTTTTCCCAAGTGGGATACGTTACGTTAAGTACTCAATAAGGGTAGGCTAGTAGTACTAGTTTTGAAGAGCAAGAGTGAGTCTTCTGGCAGGAGGCCACCTCCAGAAGATAAACTCAACTTAGAGAAACATCAGTACTACTTAGTCATGCCGATCTGAGCTAGCAGTTTTTATTTCAGTCAAGTGACTGTGTTATGCCAGAATGGACACCCGGTTGTTGTTTGGGTATAGAGAATGAGGAGTATCTTGCCCGGTAGGCCGATCACCTACCTTTTGTCAGTCTGCACAAAGTGTGGCATTCTGATCGGCAGTATGCACAAAGTGTGGCATACTGACCATGTGGACATGGGGCCCAACGTGTGGTAACCCATGACCACCCTTTTTGAGTGGTTGATATTATTGTGCACTTGTATGGTATCAAAAAGAGGAAAACACCACTCTTGCTTTTGACTAATGTTTATTGCTTGCCAGTAGTTCTCTTATAAAGATTTCACACTTTGCATCCACAAACTGTTTTCATTGAACACCTAAAGCACACACGGACTTATTGAGATTTCTGTCTCATCACTTTTTTACCATGATTTCAGGTTGATCCTGCTGTGGGGATGAGTAGCTAGTGTTATCTGCCTTGGAAGAGAATGTTGTCTTTTATTTTTATGTATTGATTTGGGGAGTTGAGAGTGGATAATTTTATTTATAGATTTGTTTTTCTTTTGGGAATTCTTGGATTTAATCTTGGATTTATTCTGCGGTTATAATAAATTTTAAGTTAAATTATTATTTTTATTCTGCTATTTTATTTGTGTAACCTAGTTATAAAGACCCATTGTCCTTTGGACGGGGCGACATCCCCGGTAGCCTAGGTAGCGGGGTGTTACACTTTCAACTTATGTTCTCGGAGACATCGACTTTGAAAGGCTTACTCCATGTGCTATAGTTAAGAATCCTCTTTTGGATTGATCCATGATCAATCTCTTTAGCACTTTATTTATGTATGTAGACTATGAAAGACCTAGCAACCTCCTTGATCTATCTCTATAGATCCTTATTCCTAGAATATAGATTGCTTCTCCAAGATCTTTCAAGGAAAACATCTTAGATAACCAAATCTTTATAGATTGAAAAATGGAAACATCATTTCCTATTAGCAATATATCATCTACATAAAGCAATAAGAAAACAATTGCACTCCCACTAACCTTCATATACAGACAAGGCCATCCAAGTTTTGAATGAAACGAAATTCTTTAATTATCTCATCAAAAGATGTTCCAACTCCTAGATGCTTGCTTAAGTCTACAATTGGACTTTTGCTACTTGCATACTTTTGTGCCATCTTTGGATGTGAAACCTTTAGGTATACACTTCTTCAATCAGGTTTCCATTAAGGAAAGCTATTTTCACATCCATTTGCCAAACGTCATAGTCGTAATGAGCAGTAAGTGTTAGGAGTATTCTTATGGATTTTAGCATAGCGACTAGTGAAAAAGTTTCCTCATTGTCAATACCTTGCTGTTTTAATAATCTTTTGCAACCAAACACGAGTTATAGGTAATCACATTACCATCCATGTCGGTTTTCTTCTTCAAAACCGATTTTCACCCTATGGGCTAGATTCTTTAGGATAGATCAACCAAAGTCCATACTTGGTTATTGTACATAGAATCCATTTCTAACTTCATAGCCTCAAGCCATTTGTTAGATTCTGAACTATTCAGAACATCCTTATAAGGAATAGGCCCATCTTCTTCTATGAGAAATATGTCATTGCGGTCACTTATGAAATAGGTATATCTCTCAAGTGCCACTCGTATCCTACTTGACCTATGAGGCTATTATGTGTTATAAGGTTCATCAATAGGTGTAGGTTTAAACGGTTGATCAATATTTGTTTGTTCTTCTTGGACGTTACTAAGTTCAAGCTCGCTCTCACTATCTTCTTTGAACATGTGCTCCTTCTCTAAGAAGACAGCATGTTTTGGAATAATAATTTTATTACCAAAAGGAAGATAGAAGTAATATCTAAAAGATTCTTTTGGATATCTAATAAACAAATATTTGTCAGACTTATTTTCAAGTTTATCTAACATTGCCTTTTAAACAGAAGCAGGGCAACCCCAAATCCTTAAATGAGATAACTTTGGTCTCTTACCAAAGAACAACTCATAAGGAGTGGTATCAATCATTTTTTATGAAATTCTGTTTAATATATAAATAGTAGTCTCCAGTGCATATCCCCGAAATGATTTTGGCAACTCTATAAAAGCCATCATGGTCTATACCATGTCCAAAATAGTTCGATTCCTTCCATCAGATACACTATTATGTTGAGATGTATGTGGTGAATTCAATAAAGTTAATATTCTATAATATCTAAGATAACTTAGAAACTTGTAGCTTAAGTATTCACATCCTCAATCGGATCTAAGTGTTTAAATACTTTTGCCAAGTTGTTTCTCTACTTCATTCTTCAAGTCTTTGAACTTGTTAAATACTTCAGACTTGTATTTCATTAAATAAAAATACCCATCTCGTGAATAGCAATCGATGAGTGTTATAAAGTAGTGATAACCTCCTCTTTCCTGTATAGGCATTGGGCCACATACATCTCTATGTATTAGTTCTAATAACTCTTTAGCTCATTCTATTTTTCCAAAAAATGGAGTTTTAGCCATTTTATCAAATAAATAACATTTGCATATGTTATATAACTCAAAATCAAATGACCCCAAGTCACCTAACTTGTATAACTTAGGCACATGTTTTTCATTTACATGACCTAAACGACAATACCATACGCATGATGAGATTGAGTTATCTTTTCTTTATTTCTTTTCATTTATATTGAGAATTGGATTATCCATGTCTAGAACATATAAACCATTAACCAAAGTTGCAAAACCATAATGGATATCATTTAATGAAAAAGAACAATGTTTATTCTTAAAGTTTTATGAAATCTAAATAAGTCTAAACAAGCAATTGAGATAACGTTTTTCGATAAAACTGATACAAAATAGCAGTTTTACAGTTTAAAAATTAATTTAGAAGGTAGATTAAGATGATAAATCCCTACAGCTAGTGCCACAACCTTTGCTCCATGTGTAGCTCGTAGGTCCATATCGCCCTTTTCTAGCCTTCTACTACCCTTTAGTCCCTACAAATTATTGCATAAATGAGATCCACAATCGGTATCCAATACTCATAGCTTATTATTAAAGGCAGTATTAATTTCAATCATAAACATACTATGAGTAGAAGTAGAAATGCTTGCAATCTTCTCTTTCTCCTTCTTTTCCTTCACTGTCTCCAAGTAGGCTTTGTAGTTGTGCCTCCAATGGACCATCTTGCCGCAAAGATGACATGGGCCTTTAGTGGTTGCTTTCTTCTTCTTCACGCCTCCGTTGGGCTTGGTAGCATTTTTCTTCTTCTTCTTGGGAACTTTCTTCTTAGAAAATGAAGAACTTTACTAGTAAGATTACCTTATCATCCTTCTTCATGGATGATTCGGCAGTCTTGAGCAGATTGATAAGCTAAGGTATGGTCGTCTCAATATTGTTCATTTGCTAGTTAATCACAAATCGTGAAAAACTACTTGGAAATGATTTTAGAATTAAGTTAAAACTTAAATCGTGATCCATGATGAAACTAAGAGACCCAATATTTTCAGTATAGCCCAACATCTGCTGCCCATGAGTGGCCACTGAAGCACCCTCAACCATCTTAGAACTAAACAGATGCTTAGAGATCTCATATATCTCAGTTCTAGCTTCTTTATCAAACAATTCTTTAAGATGGAAGATAATAGTTTGAGCATCCATATGCTCATGCAATTTTTGTAACTTAGGAGTCATTGACGCCAGTATAATACATGATACAGTGTCACTGTTCTTCTTGTGCTTCTTATGGACAACATGCTCATTAGTAGAAGCATCTTGGATTGGAGGTGGCAGAATAGGAGCATGTAGCACGTAGAGAAACATTTCTGACTTGAGAACGATTCTCAAGTTTCTATACCAGTCCAAATAGTTTGATTCGGTGAGCTTCTTTATTTCCAAGTTGCTACTAGGTTTGGGTTTATTAACATGATGCAAGTGACCTAGATGTAAATATGGAGTAATTAGAACATGTATATGCTCATGATATGCAAGTAATTAGGTATTTAATTAAACGCATTTTTATTTCACCATTTTACCTAAATCAATAGCCCCCACTATTAACTTGGGAAAGCCCGTTGGAAGCTTTCCTAGTGGACCAGTATCCAATTTCCTTTAGAATGACCTTGGGTTAGCCCAACAAGCCACTCTTAACTTTAGTGGTAGGTATCCAATACCAATTACATCAAATGTAACTATTGTACCATTAGGTGATTAACATCTTTTAATCATTGAAGTATTTAATACTATCCCAACATTGCCTCTAATATTCTTTATGCTTGTGTTAGCTCAACCGGGATAAAGAAATTGGTTAAACCAAACCCATTAATTAGGAATTAAATTCCATAGCTTAAACATACTAAATGTCAAGTAGACTTGGGTATGCCCAACAACCTAGTGTCGAAAAAAAGCTCTCGCTCTTACTATATTAACGGAAGGCATTAATTTAATATTATTTGAGGGATTCATTCCTTTTAGTTGTCTTATCGTTTATCACACATACAATTTATTAATAAGCAGCATAAATTGGTAAACATGGTAATAAATAATTACGTGGCATGGTTATGGACTCTCTAAATTAATTTTCTCAAGCCATCAAGGAAATTAATATGGTCAACCCTATATGTTCATGCATCATTTAAGTAGAATACCTTACCATCTCGTTTCGTTTTAATTTCCATCTTCAAAATCTTGTAAATAAAATTTTACCTCAATCTAACCTATATCAACTAATTACATAATTTCCTAAAGGAAGAAACCTCGAGTTACATTCGAGGGGAGTTAGATGTGAGGAGAATTACACAAGAATTAGACATAAGGCAGGACGTGCATGCCCTATTTAATTAAAATAAAGCAATAAAGATGCATTAACAAATAACTTTGGTCTTACTCCATAACCATCCATCATGCCAATAAAACATGATTAAAATACAATATAAAACATCCAATGCACAATCATCCAAAATTAGTATTTTGGAGAAATGTAGGTCGAAAATCGAATTATGAGAAGTTGTAGGCCGAAATCAAATTTTAGAAAAATGTGGGTCATACATGTAATTTTTGAAAATATTTTTATAAAAAATCATGGGTTTTAAATAAATTCTAACCATTATTAGAACCTATTCTCAATATTAGAAAATATTAAAAAAAACTTACTTTTTTTAATATAAAATAGTGCAATAACAGAGTGCACTTGGCGCTAGGTGGGTTGAACATACCTGAATCCAAGTATGCTCTGGAGGAGGAGCACATAAAACATAGGAAGAACAGAGTGCACCTGGCGCCGATTGGGTCGAATGCACCCAGTGCCAAGTATGCTCTGGGGGCAAAAAAATACCTCTTTTCATCTTCTTCCCCTGATTCTTCTGTAAATTTTTTATGAATAGCAACTTGATTTTTAGACCGTTCAAAACAATTTTAATATTAAGCATTGTTAATCAATATTAACAACCAACTGTTATCTACATCAAAATTTAAACAACAATCCAAATTGTTTAATCAAAAACTTATTGTAGGTAGAATCTAATGCCAAAACCAAACCCATATAGAAACAACTTCCCAACCATTTTTCAATGACCCAGAGACTCTTCAAACCAGAAACCCAGATGTGCCACACAAAGCAGTAGACATATAATAGCCATGATCATACAATTACATGCTCAGAAATGATTTCTAGGCAATTAAAGACCCATTAAAAAACAAACATGAAAGCTCTTATACCACTATTGGGATTTCATAACGCTTATCAAATAGGAATACAACAGAAATAACTATGAAATTCATGCCCAATGATCATGTATTTGCAATTAAAATGGTAATTGAGGAAGGAAACAAAGACTACCTTCTACAATAGAAAAATAAAAGCTTTCTTGCGCCAAACCAGGAACTAATTCCCTTGTTTTGATTGTCCAATCACCCCACTACAACCCAAGAGTAGGATTATCTCTAGCAGTAATCCACACAACGTTGAATTGCTCACGAAGCCCGCTCAAAACTATGCTAGTAGAAGAGGAGTAGCTAGATTTAATTGGAAAAGAATAAGGTGAAGAAGGAACTTTTGAATCCCTCTATTTTGATCGTCGAACTAACTCCAACAAAAAGGAACTATTCCCTTAGTTATACTTTTAGAATTTGTGTTAATTGCAATTAAGTCCTCCAAGATCTAATGTCTACATTGGGCCCTTGATGTTTATATAATTGCAACCAAGTCTTAAGAATTATAACAAACTTATAATTAACCTATAAATATATTTTTTTCTCTTAATTAACCCCACAATATTATCAAAATAATATATATTGAGTGTTCAAACCTTTATTATTGTGACCCATTACGTTTCCTGGTCTTATTGGTAGTATAATATGAATTAATTCTAATAGCTTTAGAATTAATAATCCTGAATAAAATATAGGTCATGCGTAAATTTTGGATATATAAAATCATCAATTTTAAATCCATCATCTAATCAAGTTTTAATTAAACCCTTAATCTTGAAATACACATGCGAGCAAGTATACTCATCGCAAGCATAGTATAGGAAATTAATGATTATCGATCCTCAAAGAAGTAAGTACACACTAATCACGATTCTTTCATAGTTCAACCTATCAACTAAATTAATAAGGAAATCTAAATAAATATAAAAATAAAAACAAAAAATATAAATAACTCATGGAGATACAAACATGTAATTAAATAATTAATTCTTAAAAGCATGACATGAATCATATAATACTTATGACAACCAATTATTTTCTTAGCATCATGAAAGAATATAAAGTAAAATTCCATCAATTCCCAAGTCATGAATCTATTTATGTAAACTCCACTTCTTTCCCATTCCATGGAATTTTTATCTCTTAATTAAATTAGCAGATATCCTAATCGCACTAAAATAACCAAAAGATGCATTCACCTCAATTCCTTATAAACATGAAATTAGCCAATAACCCTATGTTCTAGGTGAAATTAACTAATATTTGATTACTTAGGATTTTTGGTCTTAAATTCGTTTTCCAAATCCATTAAGATTTTACAAATATGTAGCATTGATTAAATTAAACTTAATCTAACTTTGTTTACCAAGTCCATTAGATATAAATTTAATTCCATCAACCTATAAAATGAAGTAATCAAACTCCAAGGAAAATAATAAATTAATGAAATAACTAAATTAACTCAAAATCATAAATCTAAGAATATTTTCCTAGTACAATTAAAGAATTAATCTCATCATTGTTCAAGAAAAATAAAACAAAGGAAAGAGATAAATACTTATAGAAAAGCTTTTCAATCTCCAATGAAAACTTCTTCTCCAAGAATCAATGCTCGTTGAGTAATTTCTCAAGAGAAAATATTGGTGATGCACTCTAAAAAATATGTCTAAGCTCTACATTGTGCACCCATTTTTTCTTAGGTAATTTGCCTTTATTTATAGGCTTACAAAGTGTTAGTGTTATGTCCTAGAGACAATCACTTGTACATTGTATATGACACATTTTATTTTAAAAAAGGAATTATTTATCTCACAGTTTCTTTTGTTTACTTTTGTGTAAAATAACGGTTAGATAAAGTCCCTAGTACAACACTGTGTTAAGGAAATCATGATAGAGATCATGATATGAGATTCGTACTACACTGTATTGTGTTAGTACTTAAATAGTCCCTAGTCGTAGTATTAATGAGACAGGACATCATTAATGCGTTAAGACTAGCATACGTTAGACTTCCTGATTTGATCAAGCGGTGGTTCTCATATCCGTGAGTATTGAGATACTCAAAGTTAACACATGGATACTTGTTAATGGAACAAGTTCATTGGATGACCTAGCTTTGAGATAATCACATGGATAACTATTTAGTGCCAGTGATATAATCTCAATATAGTAAACGTGCAAGTATCCTTATACTTGAGATCTCCAAGGTACTTTGTTTGCTGAGCATTGTGCTTTGATTCGAATCCCTGGAGCCAGATTGAGGGCTGCCTATGGGATGGATATTGGGTATATTGTGAGGTAAACGAAAGTAGTTGAGAGGGTCAATAATTGATTCTCCACTCCTTTTAGTAGGGGCGAATATCTCACGGCCACTTGTAAAAATTATTACTCAAGAAGTCCTTGGCCAAGGCAACTGTGTATTAGAAATAGTTCTAATTGATGCACATCTAGAGTAGTGGGTTCCTGGTACATGTACTATTATATTCGGCCCAGAATTAATATATATTCTGGAGGGAGTTGGCACTAATTTTGTACTCCAAACCGAATCTGGTATTGTATGGTGAAAGGAGTTAATTGCGCTGTAGTTTGTTATTAAAGGGTTCATGTCAAGCCACTTGACTTCCTGAACTCTTTGATGGTCATGATGTGTTGCTAGATACCGCTCATGATCTAGGAATATAGGTTTATTAATTGATGAATTAATAAACCAATCCTGATTAGAATTAATAGGATTAATTCTAATTAATTATGGATTATTAATCTCAAAGATGTTTGGATTAATTCATGTTCGCTGCCAATTGATTGGGAAACCTAATAGGTCACACACAATAGAGGATTATATACTCAAGATGCTATTTGATAACATAGTGGGGTTAATTGCGAGAAAGAGAAGTTGTTGTGGCCAAATTATAAGTAGTTATAATTTATGGGCAAAGTTGTAATTGTGAGAACTTGATGTTTCCAAATACAATTAGGGAATTCTAACTATTTTAGAATTCTCAGTTGGAGTATTTTTCTAGTAGATTTTGTGTAATATATAGAGGATATATGCACGAAATTTCTGGGGAGGGGAAGACACGAAAAAACAACTCCAAACCCTAGGGCAACTCACGACATTCTTTCTTCTCCCTCTTGTTGGTATTGATCATAACCCTAGCCGCCATTGTTGTTTCTGCTAGCACATAAATCTTGGTGCTTGATTGTTCCTCCGTGTGGATTTCTGTTAGAGATAATCACACACTGTGATTATAGTGGTTGGACATTCAACTCTTTTGGTGTTTGATCAAGAGGATTGCTAGATCACGCCTCGACTTGAAGAAAGAAAAATTTTATTTTTCACATGATCAAAGAAAGGTAAAAAGCTATTACCTTTGTTTTCTTCATTTTTTGTTTTCCACAAATATGTGGATGCTGGGATAGTATCTCGTTTTTATTCTTTCCGTTGCGCCATATATGATATGTATGAGATACCCAACACAAAGTTCCTAAACGAATCATAAGTAAAGAAGAAGTAATTTCCTAAAAAATCCCTAACAAAAAAGGATTAGAATTTTTCCTGATTAAATTTAAAATAAAAATAAGAAGTCCACTGCCTTAGAAATTGACAATTGAATTGGAAATCAATTAGACTTTGTCGTATTCACTGAAGGCATTCTTTGATATTGAAATTGTTGAATTGGGCTTCCAATTGAGCCACTAAAATCATTGAAGCTTAATTGCCCATGCTATTGCATCGGCTCATCCGAGCCACTCAAAAGCTTTCTCTTCTTCTTGTTGTCAACTCCCTGAGCCGCTGATTCAGCCACCAAATTGCTGAGCCATTTTCCAATGTTTCCTTTTTCTTGTTGCTTTATTGCTGAGTTGTTTTGTTGACTTTTCCTTTTACCTTAGCCCAAAGAAATTCATTTATTTGTTTCTGTTACTTTTGGTCTTTTCCATTTTGTTTCTTTTTGGTGAAACGTGAAAGAGTCATGAGCCATTGTTCTCCTTTTCCTCTCCAATTTCAATTTCTCTATTTTGTCTACTTCTTCTCTGCAATCCTCTATTCTCCTGGTTTAGGACCGGTACCGGGTCCATTTTCTTGGCCTGCTGTTGGGTCTATGCTGGAAAATTACATAAATAGTTCTAAATTTCACCTATTTTTATATAAAATTACAAAAAAGAACTTTTATTAGGGAAATATCAAATAGGAAGGAATATTACTAGTTATTATATTAAAAGTATCTCAATTTAGCCTCAAATAACTAAGAAAATTACGATGATTTTAACCTCTATCAATAGAATTAATTTATTAATTCTCTAATTAATAAATACATGTTTAGTAGATCAAGAGAGATATCTAGCAATGACTCTTGATCGCCTAAAAGTTCAGAAAGTCAAGTCGCTTGACATGAACCTTTCAATAGCAAATAACTAGTGCAATAAACACCCTTCACCATACTATATCTCATTCGGCCTAGAGCACATAACTAGTGCTAACTTCATCCAAAATATTATTAATTCTAGCCTGAATATTTTAGTACTTGTTCAATAAATCCATTACTCAATATGTGTATTAAATTTGAAACTATTTTCAACACATGGTCACCTTAGTCAAGGACTTCATGAGTAATGATTTCTATAAGTGGCCCTGAGAAATATTCTCCTACTATTAGGAGTGGTGAATCCTTTATTGACCATCTCAATTACTTTCGTTTACTTTACATTGTACCCAATATCCATCCCATAGGCAATCCTTGTAAGACTCCAAAGATTAGAATCAAAGTACAATGCTCGATAAATAAAATATTTTGAAGATCTCAAGTCTAAGGATACTTGTACACTTACTATAATGAGATTCTATCACTGACAATCAATAGCTTATCCAAGTGATTATCTCATAGCTAGGTCATCCAATGAACTTGTTCTTATAATAAGCATCCACATATTAATCTTGATTATCAGAATACTCATGGTTATAAGAACCACCGCTTGATCCAATCAAGTGATATAACATGTTGTAGTGTTGGCATATTAATAATGTCTTATCTTATTAATTCTATAACTAAGGATTATTCAAGTACAAACACTACATAGTGTAGTAGGAATCTCACATCATGATTTCCTTAACAAAGTATTGTACTAGGGACTTTATCAAATAGTTTATACGCATATTAAGATATAACAATCAAACTGAAAGATAAAGAATGCCACTTTTATTAATTATTATGCAATAAACATGGTACAAGTGATTGCCTCAAAGGCACAACACTAACAGGTCAATATGGGGAGAAGTAGCAAGTGAATTCAATGCACTCTGTGTTGGATTGTTTGCCCTCTTAGACTAGGTTTCTGATGTAAAATCGAATTATTTAATAAAAGAATTTATTTTCAGAAATTGTTTGTGAATTTACTTTTTGTTTGTGCACGATTTTCGTTTGGAACAGACCCATTGTGTTTAAATAAGTTATCCATGTGAATGGTGGTCTTTCACAGTAAGGTATGGATCATGGGTTATTTAACACATAAACATTTGTTCTTAACCTATTGATGAGACTGGGAACCTCATCATGTTTAGGTTATTATGTTATGAATTCCAAATGGGGAATGGCTTACCTTTAGCCAGTGGGTAGTCCACTCACTTCATGACATAAGCGTATTTCGAATACGTAGAACAGGACCTGTTGTAGTGGTTTCTCAAAGTACTATGTGGTAGAAACCTAGACTACTACCGCTACAGCGTGGACTAGTACTCTACGACTTGAGTATGAGTTGGTGGTCTAGCGAAGCTAGAAGCATATACTTTGATTTGCTGTAGTTGAGGTTCTATCATAGGACCAATATACTTGCATGTTGGGTATGTGTGACTAGTTAGTTAAGACAGACTTATACAAGATAGTTTCTGCACTATATCGCCCCTTGTGGTTGTCCGAATGGTCTAAATTATCCAGGGCCCTGGGAAACATGACTTGGATGTTTGCTTTAGGGTAACGCCCTTGGAAAGCGGAAACACTCCAGGAAGTCGTGGATCATTGGACAAGAAGCCTAAGGATGGTAGATGTCATTTAGAAGGGTGTTAGTACACTTCTTCCTCTCTAAATGTACGGCGATGTGTAGAGGGGTATTTTAGTCATTTCACCTGTAGGTCGGAGACTTTGCGAATGCAGCATTGTCCTTGGGGTCAATATTTCCTTATGGTGATATTAGGAAATATTTAAAATGCAAAATACAGCTATTTATATAGTAGGGGTATTTTGGTCATTTTAGCAGCCAAGGCGATGTGTCTTTTTGGTCCTCGGGATAGCCCGTAAGTCCTAACTATTTTTGGGTTGAGAAATTGGTCTCAGTTGAAGAGGATTTTATTTTGTTTTGTTTTATTTTATTTTATTCAGGAAGTCTAATTTATTATTGGATTGGAATAAAATAAATAAATAAATAAATAAAAGAGGAGTTGAGAGAAATTAATTATCTAGTTTATTTGGTTAATTAATTATTCAGGGCCTAGGTCCAGTATGAATAATTAAGAAATTAACCTGGGCTTAAACTACGGGAAATAATTAATGTTTAATTATTTATTGGTTTATTTATATAGGCCCAAGAAATAAATAATTAAAGATTAATTATTATGGTTCATTTGGGCTCATTAATTATTTATTGGGTTACTCATGTAAGCCCAGGAAATAAATAATTAATATTTATTATTTTGGGCCTTTTTGGGTCCAAGAAAAATAATAAATATTTATCTGGCCCAATAACTTGGACCTTAGGGTTTTTTCCAGATACGGTTAAGAGGAGTTTAAGGTTAGGCCAAACTGTTTTTCTCAGGATAACATCCGGGTGTTTTGAAATCCCGGGGAGATGTTTATCAGAGATTGAGAGACCTAGTTTAGGCAAAATCTAAACAACTCTTTGAAAAGGAAAAACCCTAATTTTTCCTTTCCCAAGCCACACACTCACGTGGTCTCTTTCTCTCCTCTCTCTCACATTTTCTCCTTCTTTCTTTTCTCCTTGGACTTTGCTAACCAATAGCAGGTAAACCAAGGAGAATTGAGACCCTTCCTCTTCACCATAGTGTTCACCGACTAGAGGTTAGGCTGAGGAATATCCCGAGAGCTGGAGAGCTAAGCGTTAATGCAAACAAGACGAAGTCGAAGGCTAGCGGGTGTTCAACCGGAAGCTCTTTCAAGTGTGCAAAGCGAGGCGATTCTAGCCGTTTAATCTGTTCTTACGCAACCTAGGAGGGTTAAGGAACGCAAATGTATGATCTTCACGCTTCCGCATGGCCTTTATGGCTCGCGTTTAATTTTTCTCTCTGTTTTTTTTTTCGTCCATGGCTCCCTGTTTCTGAATTTTCCATCACTCTGTTAAGGCTATCTTGAATGCAAAAAGGCAAGAAAGAGCAAAACGAAAGAAAGAAAGGAAGAATTGGTGCGAAAAAATGATGAGTGATGACTGTAAAAGGGGCCAATATGGTGTGTGAAGAGAAATTCATGGACTTGTATCTATCAATTCCCTAAGTCATTAAAAAAATTTTGAGATAAAAAAAAAATGGAGTGCTTTCCTCGCATTATAACTTAAGTTGTGCAATTTTTAGATTTATAATGCTTGAGTTGGTAGATGGCTTGACTTATGTGCTTTATATTATCTATATTTTTACTTGAGCAGTGAAATAATTTTCTTAGACTGAGATATGCACTTGATTAATTTTACTTCAAGAGTTTGGTGATATATTGTCCAATATTTCAAAGTTTGTATTGTTTTCAATAGGTATGAATGACAAGGGTTGTATCTAAAGTTTGAAGGGAAGGCATGATCTTTGCTGTGGTGAAGAAATTTTTGAATGAGAAAGAACTTATTTTTTCTTGATAATTTTTCTTGGACTAAAGTATTTTGCCTGAGGACAAGAAGATGTTTAAGTGTGGGGATATATGATAGGGGTTAAAATCACCATTCTTTTCCTAATTATTTGAGAGTGTTTTAAGATGCATTTATTATAATAACTAGGCATATTCCTTCCTTTTTGACATTTTACTTGTAAACGGTGTTTTTGGCGAATATGGGCATATTTAAGTTAAAATCGAGCAGAAAATGCACAGAACCAGAATGTACCTGCCGACAGGCCCAGCAAGTGGACCAGGCATCGGGTCCATTCTGTTCTAGCAGCGGAAATTGACTAAGCTTCAAGGGATTTCCAAAACAGACCAGGCGGCAAGTCTAGCATGTGCACCTAGCGCTATGTCCATTCTGTCTACTAAAGAGAAGCGGCCAAAAATTGAGCAAAAATAGGAGAAGAACAGAGTCAGCCTAGCGCCAGGTGGGTCGAAGGTACCTGTCGCCAGGTATGCTCTGTCTATAGTAGAAATTATGTCCCCAGAATTAGAGCTTATCTAATGATTTTTGTATTTTCCTACTCCTACTCAGCCAAGGCTTCCTCAGCTATGAAGTTGGCATTAAAGAGGCCTATAAATACACAAAAGAACATAAGGGTTTGACATATACAACATAAAGTGGTGAATTAAAGGGCAGAAATTCTAATTCTCTCGTTGAATGAGGAGTTCGCCCAAATCAAGGAGGATTGTTTAAGAGAGTCATCAAGAAAGAACAAAGTGGCTTGTCTATAACTGCTTTCTTTTCTCTTTGTCTTCTTTTTCATTAGCAATGATGTATTCAATGATTTTATTGTAATTTAGCATTATTTTGGGAATCATGATTTTGCATTAATTTAGTTATTTGATCAATTCTTTGTCATCTTTTGTATTTGATTCCTTAATTTCTTTGGTTATTGATGTTAGTTTTTCTAATTGACTTTGACACAACGATATTAGGAGTTTCATTGCATTGATTTTGTATTTGTTAAATATTGATGGATTTGAATGATGAAGTTAGGATTTTAGAACTAAATGATCGAAGGTTAAGTTAATTTTGCCTTGATATAGGATTATTAGCTAATTTCATGTTTTTAAGGAATTGAGATTCATGCATGTTTTGGTTAGGATGGCTTGATTGATAAATCTACTAATTGAATCAAAATATAAATGATGACCTTAATGCATGTCTTGCTTATGTTAGCTTGATTAACAAATCTATTAATATGAATCAAAATATAAGGTTCTATGGATTGACAAATAAAGTGGAATTTACTTATGTAAATTCATGACTTGATCAACAATTGTATTTTACTGTGTGTTCTTTCATGATGCCAAGATGATAATTAATTTAGAGAATTGCTAATTGGTTCATTGTCATGTTTTCTAGGATAATTGTCTAAATTGCATAAACTTACATATTTGAGTTGTATATATTTCTTTTTTTAAAAAAATTATTTTCTCACTTTATTTTGGTCGATTAAACAATGAATGAAAATTGATTAATGTGTACTTATTCTTTTGAGGATCGATACTCGTTAATCGATACTCGTTAATTCCCTATACTATGCTTGCGATGACTATACTTGCTCACATGTGTATTTTGAGATTAATGTTTTAATTAAAATTCGATTAAGGGATGGATTTATAATTGATTATTTTATATGCGCAAATTTACGCATAAGTAGGACAGAGTTTTTCTTAATTAGTCAAAGACAATTTAAATTAGCTCTTTTATTAACTAATTAATCTATTTAGGCCCAATATAAGAATTACCCAAGATAATTAATTAATAAACTAATTAATTAAATTGACCCAATTAAATTATTCTAGCCCAAATAAATAATTAATTGGACTCTTAGAATTATCCTTTCAATAATAATTTTACCCAACAAGACCATATAGTAAATAAATTTACTATGGTTTTTTGAGGTCCTCTGGGGACCAAAAGACAAATTATTTTTTGCTACTAAAATGACCAAAATATCCCTACTAACAAATAGTTGTATTTTATAATTTTAAATATTCCATTTATTACCCTATCGAAATATTGATCCTGAGAATAATATTCCAAGTGTAGTGTCTTCGACCTACATGTGTAATGACAAAAATACCCCTCTATGTAACACCCATTATTGAGATAGGAAAAATGCATTAACACGTTTCTTAATGATATCTACCATCATTTGATAGCTAGTCCGATAATCCATAACTTCCCGTACGTATCCATTTATCACAAGCAACTACCCAAAAATGTACATACTTGTCATATTTTTTCAGGGCCCTGGATTATTTAGATTACCCTGGAGAATCACAAGATAGTGATCTCTTCACGTAATGAAGTATAAAAAATCTATTGTATAAGTCCTTCTTAATTAACAGGAGTCATACATCTAACGTACAAAGTTATTGGCCCTGCAATAAGACCTCACCCAACATATATCAAAATGTACAAATCCAACGTCACAAGACCACTAACTTTTACTCAAGTCTTAGAGCACTCACCCATATAGTAGCTACGATAAACCAATCTTTATTTATTTTAGTACTTTTATAAACATTATTATCGCGTGGTCCAATTTTATGTATTCCAAATATGTTTGTACTATTAGTTTGAGTGGACTACTCCCTGGTTAAAGGTAAGCTATTCCCTATTTAGAAACCATAATGTAATGATCTAAACCTTGATGAATATCCAACTACATCAATCGATCAAGAACAAATTTTCACTTATGTATTAGTAATCCATAATCTACACCTTACTTGAAAGCACGACCCAATCACGTGAATTACTTACTAATACATTTAGGCCTTAATATGCAGAATATGTAAATAAATGACCACTAATGAATGAAACTTTTAATAATTTTCAAAATACAGAAATACATAGGCCATTTTGGGCATACATTCCAATAGGGCCAACACAAGAGACTGAAAGGGACCGTTAAAAATAAAAATACAGCGGAAGATAGCAAATTTAAAATTTTTCTTTAGCTAGAGTTATGAATACTTACTTTTAGGCCATTTCGATTGAATAACCAGAGGATTTGTATTTGAGAGAATGCTTTAGTTTGTCATGACTACTTGTTTCATCGGAATACTAGCCAACTATCGACTTTTTCGCATTAAACATGCACACCAAAATTGCTAGCTTTAATCTTCTAAGCTATTCTCGAACCTCCTATAAGCTATGTACTAATGAAAGTAGAATAATAGGTCAAATAATAATACTATTGGAAGAATTAATTGGGAGAGCTTAAATAGAAGAAATTGAAAAAATCAAAAGAAAAGAATAAGGAATAATCAAGAAAAACGGGTGGCCTCAGTAAAAACCAAGAAAAAAAATCTATTTCTATTTCCTTGTATTTGTATGTTTCTGATCATGCTATATCGATCTATACACAGCAAAATAAATAAATAAATAAATCTACCCAAAGAATCACTCATATATATATTTGACAGGATAAGAAAAGGAGAGGAAAAATTCATTACCTAAAAAACGTAGCTTTTAAAATTTATGTTCCTTGTGAATGGCCTTCGAAACGCTTCTATAAGCTTGTTCAAATATGAACAACAATATTGTCCAAGGATAGCAATTTCTCTATTATTGATCTGCACGAGAATGGGTACTCAAGAAAAACACGAGCAATCCGGTGCTAGCAGAATTCTAATAATGGTTATGTATGTTAATTCGTGGAGAAAAAGAAGAATAGAGATAACCTTAGTTTTCTATCGTTCCAAAAAACTATCAGACAATTAGGAAACCTTTCCCAAACTAGGCATATATATAGGAGTAAAAGGGCTGAGTTGTTTCTAAAACTAACTTTGATGACCTCAGGGCAGAGCTTAGTCGTCACTAGCTCACCCCACCCTGAGCCAGCATCGGTTCAAGGCTTATATACCGAATGCACTGACTCGGAGTTAGGCCAGTACTGGTTCAACCAAATTGAGCCAAGGCTAGTTCTGCTCTATTTTGAATAGAGTACAATAGGGTAAACTCGAGACACGGAACAGAGCTACACCGGCGACGGTTCGACTTCCTCAAGCTAGTGCTGGTTCGTCCCAAAATTTTGATATTTTGACCTCGTTGATTATAACACTTTATAATCATCCCGTAATTCCTAGTCTTTTCCTTCTCACAAATTAATCTCATAATATTATCATATAATATCAAGAGCACACATCTTCTATTATGTGTGACCTATTAAGTTTTCTAGTCACTTGGTAGCTAAACATGAATTAATTTTATCACTAGAGAATTAATAATCCTTTATATTTTTTGATTACAGTATTAATTCTCTAATTAATAAATTAGCATTTAACCATATCATCAGCGGTATCAATCAATGCATTATGACTACCTAAAAGTCCAGAAAATCAAGTGGTTTGACATGAACCTTTCACCTTCCACCAAACATCGGTGTAATAAACCCTTTTCACCTAACACCTAAACATTCGGTTTTGAGTGTGGAATTAGTGTCAACTCCTTCCATAATATTTATTAAATTTGGCCCGAATATTCGAGTACTTATTCCTAGAATCCATTACTTATCATGGCTACCAATTAGAACTATTTCCATCTTATAGTCGCCTTAGCTAATGACTTCTTGAGTAATGAATCCTATAAGTGACCTTGAGATATACTCTCCTATTAATAGGAGTATTGAATCCTTTATTGACCCTCTCAACTACTTTCGTTTACTTCACGTTGTGCCCAATATCCATCCTATAAGTGGTCTTATAAGGACTCCAAAGATTGGAATCAATGTACAATGCTCAGCAAACAAAGTACCTTGGAGATCTCAAGTCTAAAGATACTTGCACATTCACTATAATGAGATTATATCACTGGCACTCAAGTAGTAATCCATGTGATTATCTCATATATAGGTTATCCAATGAACTGGTTCACAAAACAACCATCCATGTGTCAGCTTTGTGTATCATAATACCAATAGATGTGAGAACATCTCTTGATCAAATCGAGAAGTATTACACATGCTAGTCTTACCATATTAATGATATCCTATCTTATTAGTACTATGACTAGGATAATTTAAGTACAAATATAATTCAGTGTAGTAGGAACTTGACATCATGACCTTTATCATAATTTTCTTAATACAGTATTGTCCTTTGGACTTTATCTAACAGTTAAATACACAAGAAAGTATAAACAAAATGAACTGTAAGATAAAGAAAGTATTTATTATTAATAAAAAATATACAATATACATTATACAAATGTTGCCTCTAGGGCACAACACTAACAAACTCCTGCTTACATTAGAACCAATTATTCTTGTATCAAATACCGAATGACTCAACATAACCATCATGTTTCTTCTGGGTAATGTTTTAGTCAGCGAGTCTATTATATTCTCATCCATGGGAACTCTCTATATCTTTACATCTTACCTATCTGTGATTTTCTAGAATAGGTGATAGCATCTTAGTACGTGTTTGGATCGCTAGTGAGATCATGGTTCTTTTGCTTGTTCAATAGCTCTATTGTTGTCACAATATAAAGATATTAGATCAATAATGCTAGGAACCATTCCTAATTCCATCATGAACTTCTAGATCCAAACTACTTTCTTGGCTACTTCAGAAATGGCTATGTACTCAACTTCAGTCGTCGAGTCGACAGTAGTATCTGGTTTAGAAGTTTTCCAACTTATTGCCCCTCTACCCAATCTAAATATATAGCTAGATTGTGATTTGAAGTCATCCATATCAGAGCGACAACTGGCATCAGCATACTCTTTAACTTTCAAATCACTTATCCATAGACCAAGAATACATCCTTAGTCCTTTGTATGTACTTAAGGATATTCTTTACAATCACCCAATGACCCTCTCCAGGGTTAGATTGGCATTTACTCATCAAACTGAGAGCACAAGATATATCGGGCCTAGTACATATCGTAGTATATATAATATATCTAATTTCCGAAGTATATGGTATTTTACTCATGTAATCCCTTTCAACTTGTATCTTAGGGAAATCGACTTTGAAAGGCTAACCCCATAAGACATGTGTAAGAATCCCTTTTTAGATTGATCCATGCTAAACATTTTTAGCATTTTGTCTATGTATGTAGACTGTGAAGAACCTAGCAACCTTTTTTATCTATCTTTATAGATCCTTATTCTAAGAATATATGTTGCATCTCCAAGGTTTTTCATGAAGAATTTCTTGCATAACCAAATTTTTACTGTTTGAAGGACAGGTACATCATTTCCTTTAAATAATATGTCATCTACGTATAGCAACAGGAAAATGATTGCACTCCCACTAACCTTCTTGTATACACAATGTTCATCAATGTTTTTAATAAAACAAAATTCTTTAATTGTTTAATCAAAAGTGATGTTCCAACTCCTAGAAACTTGCTTTAGTTTATAAATGGACATTTGCGGCTTCCATACTTTCATGCTATCATTGGATGTGAAACTCTTGGGTTTTGTCAATACCATGTTGTTGAAGATAACCTTTAGCAGCTAGACATGCTTTATATGAAGCTATATTACTACAAAGTCCATACCTGACTGTCATACATAGAATCCATTTTTAACTTTATGGTTTCTTTCCATATGTCAGATTCTGAACTATTTAGACCATTCTTGTAAGTAGTAGGCTCATTTCATCTATGAGCAATATGTCATTATGGTCACTTATGAGAAATCCATATCTCTCAGGTGCCATCATAGTCCATACCATATTTAGAAGGGTTTGATTACTTCTCTCAAATAAACCATTATGTTGCTGTGTGTATGGTAGAATCCATTGAGATAATATCTCACTATCTCTTAGATAACTTTGAAACTCCTGACTTAAGTATTCACCTCAACGATCAGATCTTAGAGTTTTAACACTTTTGCCAAGTTATTTCTCAATTTCATTCCTGAAGTCTTTGGACTTGGTGAAGGCTTTAGATATATTTTTCATTAAAGACAAATATCCATATCATAAATAGTCATTAATAAAAGTAATGAAGTATTGATAACCTCATCTTATTTGTATTAACATTGGGCCACATACATCAATATGTATAAGTTCTAATAACTCTTTGGCTTTATCCTCTTATCTAGAAAAGGGATTTTTAGCCATTTTTCCAAGTAAACAAAATTTTCATGTGCCATATGATTCGTAATCAAATGACCCTAAGTCACCAAACTTGTGTTACTTAGAAACGTGATTCTCGTTTATATAGCCTAAATGGAAAGGCCATAAGTAAGATAAGAATAAGTTATCTTTTCTTTGGTTTTTGTTATTTATATTCAGAATTGGATCATTCATATCTAGAACATACAAACCATTTATCAAAGTCAAAGTTCTATATTGGACACTATTTAATGAAAAAGAATAACTTTTATCTTTAAAAAATTAAATAAAAACCATTCATGTTCATACAAGTTATTGACATAATGTTCTTAAGTAAAACAGGTACATGAAAATAATTTGTAAGTATTGGGATTTCATCATGCTTATCAAATAAGAATGCAACAGAAATAACTATGAAATCCATGCTCAAGGATCATGTGTTTGCAATTAAAATGGGAATAGTGGAAGGAAACAGAGATTACCTTCTGCAGCAAAAAATAAAAATTTTCTTGCACCAACTAAAGAACCAATTCCTATGTTTTGATCGTCCAACTCACTTTTGCCTTCAGTTCAGTTATTGGTGTTGCAAAATATTCTTCTCTGTTGAAAGCATGATCCAGTAAACTGTTTCATTCAATCGCCAACCAAAAAGAATGACTTCGCTCAGGGTTTGTCTACTAAAACCACTACAATTCAATAGTTGAATCACCTCCAACAAAAATCCACACAAGGAAAAAAAACTCTCAAATCCACCAAAGTATGATGCTAGCAGGATGTTATGGTGGCCAGGGTTCTTTGAGAACAAAAGAATTTTTCTGTTTTGTTTCTGTGTATCATCTTTCACTTGAAACCGCTCAGCATATCAAATATATGCATATTAGTTTTTCCCAAAAAACTAAAGGAGTTAAATTCCTTTATTATAATTAGAACCCATGAGTTCTTCAACTTATAATTTGGCCCACAAAATTATAACTATTTCTAATTTGACCACAAAAACTTCTTCTTTCAACAATTAACCATGTAATGTTATCCAATAACTTGGAGTTATTTATCTTCTATTATGTGTGACCTATTAGGTTTCCCAGTCTATTGGTAGCAAAATATGAATTAATCTAAAAGTCTTTAAGATTAATAATTCTTAATAGTTTAGAATTAACCTATCAATTCTAAACATGATTGTTTTATTAATTCATCAATTAACAAACTCATCCTCAGCAGATCATGAGCTGTAATTGTGAAACCCCAGTCGGAACCAACCTTAGAGTAAGGGGTTGAGATGTATATCATACTTTATTTCATGTTTAAATATATTTATATATGATTTTATGTGCTTTAGATTTGGGTTTTATAGTCTAGAGGGCTTGATTATGTTTATTGAGTAAGAAGGGCAAAATTGTAATTTTTGCTTGAGGTAAAAATAGGGAGATAACTTGAGGATTAAATAGGAAAAATATTTTAGAGAGAAAATAAGAACAAGAGTTGTTGTGGTGTAGTGGTTAGAGCTCTTGAGGTCTTGGGTTCAAATTCCATCATTGGAGTTTTAGCATAATTAAATTTTATTTTTAGTTGGGAAGGTTGTATTTTCAGCCTTAAGTGCTTTAGAAGTAGGGTAGAGGTGTTGCCTTAGGGGAGACATGATAGGAGTACTCTAATCCTATTCTTGTGCCCTATACAAGAATTCCTAAGGGAATTCATTCATTCTTGATCTTTAATTTTTCTTAATTCTTAATTCATTAGATTGGTCAACATTGTTCAAGCCAATTCCATTCCAGAAATTTCAGTAAAGTGCTATGGCTTTGAAGGTTCAAAATGTCTAAGGGAAAGACATCTTATGGACTGAAAATATGGAAGGGATGGGGAAGGTTCCAAGAGAATTAATTCCCCTAGTGAACCTTCTAAAACTTCACTCTAGTTAGGTCAATTTTCCTTCATGTCATGAACTGGAATTTTTACAGCTTCTTGTGCATGCAAAGAGTCGAAATTCTAAGCCATTATTCCCTTCCAAATGCTGCTAGAAAATGGCCCTCTTGATCAGCTTGAAACCTGAAATTTTTTGGCCAATTTTGGACTGCACAAATGCTGTGCAAAACCAGAAAATTTTCTGGGCAAAATCGCAGCATAGGTGACCCTAAACCAAGCTGATTTCTTCCAGTTTTCTCCCAGCTCCTTAGCCATGTTTTTCCTCCATGAAGAAGGCTGGAAACCAACCATGAAAGACCCCTGGAATCTCCTTCAAATTCTCTGTAAGCTAGTTGGAAAATGGCAGCTGAAACTACCCTGGAAAATTCCAGCAATAGCGAAAATTCTATGCAGGATTTCTGTCCAGCTTTGTTTCCTAATTCAGTCCTAACTGAAGCTCCATCATCCTTCTGCACAAGCCACTCTTAAACAACCCTGAACTGAACTCCATTGTCCTCCCCAAGCTCTTGCACGAAAATCAGATATTGATGCCTGAAAATATCTCCAACAAATCATTGCAATCATGCCTTGATTGGATACCAAAATTCCAACAAACTTAATTTAGGAACCTTCCATAAAATGTCCCTCCAACAACCAGACCTTCCCTTCACCATTACACTCCCTCTTTTCGACCACCATTAACCTCCTTCAACCAGCTTTCATCCAGCAAAAATCCTAACCAGCAGTCGGCCATAACAGCTTCCAAAAAGCTTCCATTGAACAAGATATTCTTGCTATATTTTGTTTCCAAATTTGATTCCCAAAAATATTCCTTTAGGATTTCAACAGCCAGCCTTTCCTTTTTCTTTTCAAACCAGAAAATCATCTACCTAAAACACTCTAGCAATTCGGTCACTCTCTCCCTCCGAATTTCGGCCAGCATTAACCAAAATCCCACTATTCTCTTCAACCTTCAAGCACACATAGAACACCAAGAACACCTACTCCTTTCGTTCACCTAATACCTCTCCAAACCACTTCAAACTTCTTCCAAAAATTCCAAATTTCATCTACTCACCACCATGAGTCCATCCATACCATTTTTAACATCAAACTCCAAAATCCAACTTGCTCTTTTGGATAAAAAATCAGAAATTTTGTGAAGGCTCAAGAACACCTTCAAGGTAGGTTTGTTCAAACAACTTCAACTTCACTAATCTTTGATCTCTAATGAATATATATATATATATATATATATATATATATATGAATAAGCATGCTAATGGACTCTATCTCTCTCTCTCTCTCTCTCTCTCTCTCTCGGCCGATCACTCTCTTCTTCTTGGCCGAATGGTTCTTCACCAATGGCCATGCTTTCTTCATCTTCCCTGGATGGATTTAGACATCTAGGAGTCGAGATCCATTCGAAACTCCTTCAAGGTACTCATCAATCAAGTAAGCCTTTTCAACCCTCCTTTTAAATTCTAGATTCATATCTCTAGGATGATATTGGTAGGAGATGGATTATGAATAGGATTTTAGCATGTATTGTTGTCATGAGTAGAGATTAAAGCATGAATAAATGTGTGTTTATGATGGAGATGGGATTTATGCATGAGTTGATTGTCTTGGTTGATTGTATAGTGTTTTTAGGGTTTAATGCATGTCTCCTTATCATAGGTAGTATTTGTGATCAAGTATGCTAGATATTATGTCATCTAAGATGAATATGATTTATATTCATGTATGATTATTGAAGCCATGATTATGTTTATGCTAGTAGAGGTTGGATCATGCCTTGATAAATTTGGATCTATGTTTTTATTCATGATTTGGATGATTTAATGAATTGAAGTGGAGTAAATGTTCATGATTGAGGTTAGCAAGTGAAATTGTAATCATGACCTAGTTGTCCCTAAGCTAAATTTTATTTCTTCAATAAAATGTTTAATATTATGAATTTTGCTAGTAATTTCGAAAAACCCTAGAAAGGGTAGATTTGGATCATTATATATATAATAAGGATATTTTAGTCAGATAAATAATAGCTTTTGCTAGAAAAAAATAAAACATATAGATATTATATAAAATGATATTATCAAATAAAGCCTTTTATGAAAATAATCATAAGTAAAATATTTATTTATTTATTATCTTTTAACCAAAACCTATTAAAATTTATTTATTATCTTTCAATCAAGACTCATTAAAATTTATTTTCAACTAATTTTAATTATCAATTATTTTCTAGAAATTAATTATTAATAAATTATTATTTTATCTAATACCACCTAGGACCCTTTATCAAATGAACTCTAAATTATTCTTAGCAAGAGTTAAACATTCAACTTATTAGTACCTATTTCCCAAAACACTAATTATTTTAAATATCAAATTAAACTTAGTTTATAAACCTTTTATTTATTATTTGGCCTTAAAGCTTGGGACACTATGATCATGGTAGTAGTGAGTTGAGTTAGTTTTATTTGTGAAAGTAGAATTTGGCTGGAGTTTGATTGTGATTTATATTTACACCAGGCGGGGTTGGGTCAACGATCGAAGATCTTTATTTTATCTTGAGCTAAGGATCAGGTAAGCTCCTGCATAAATCCTGATTGATGTAAAATGTTTATTATGACAAGCCATGTAACACCCCACTCCCTAGGCCCATCAGGGCCGGGGATGTCGCCCCGTCCAGAGGACAAGGGATCTTTATAACTAGGTTACATAAAATAAAATAAAATAAAGACTTTAAAATTTAAGCTTATTACAACCCAAAAGATAAGTACTGGAACAAATCCAAAATAAATTGTTTGCAACAATCTCTCAAACGACACTTAAAGTAAATAACATAAGTCTTCAAGCACAGGCAACAATCTAGCTAATGACCTCCACAACAGGATCTTCCTGAAAATATGGCATAAAAGGTGGTGAGATAAAAATCTCAGTAAGCCCTTGTGTGCTTTGAGTGGTTCAGGTAAAATAACTCATGTATGCAGGTTGTAAAAGTTTCATAAGGAAAAGTGCTGGCAAGCAATAAATAAATGCTGAAAATAAAGAGTGGTGTTTCGCTTTTCAAACCATACATGTGCACAATAAAAACAACCACTCAAATGGGTAGCCATGGGTTACCACACGTTGGACCCCATGACTAAATAACTGTCAGAATGCCACACTTTGTGCAAGCTGACAAAAGGTAGGTGTACAGCCTACCGGGTGAGATACTCCTCCATCTCTACACCCAAACTTACGGGTTATCCACTCCGGAACACACAGTCCACATGACTGAAACTTGCTAGCCCGAATCGGTATGACCTACCGGACTGGCATCCTATCTAGGAAGGACTCACCCCTCAGAGGTGGCCACCTACTGAGAGACTTACCCTAACCCTTCAAAGACTAGTCCTGATGGTCTACCCTTATTGAGTACTCAACGTTGATTGTTCCCCTTGGGAGAAAATTGATCAAACTTTGCTTTATTTGAAAATAGTCATTAAGGGTTTCCAAAAGTCTAGTCAAGTTGGGTTTTAGAAAAAGTTTAGATTTGTGTAAAACTGCTAGTTCAATTTTCAAATGATTTGCTTGACTGAAATAAAAAGGAAAACCAGTCCTTAATTGCATTTACAAATAAATGTCCATATACATTGCATTTGCTTGCCACAATAACTTTTGGTCTTCACAAAACTCCATGCAGGAGCTTACCTGCTTCTTTGCTTGCTCAAACCCAAATGTCTTCCAAGGCTGACCTAACCCCGCCTGGGGTAAACACCAAACATAAGGTCACATTCAAGCTATACCCGCCTTACACAAATAATTCTTAGCTCAACTAGTTACAACCATGATTAACCATGACCTCAATGTCCTAAGTTTTAAGGCTAGATGCTAAAAAAAAATTTATAAAATAAGTCTAGTTTGATAAGTTAAAATAACTAGGGGTTCTAAAATAATTGCTAATAAATTATAGACTCAAATAATAACTCTTGAGTATTATTAATAATAAATAAACTAAGGTTTGAATTTTAAATAATATTAAGTCCTAATTAATTTTAATAAATGATAATTTAAAAATAGCTTTATTATAAATAATAAATTAAATAATTTTTTTAATAGATAATAATTAATTAATAATAAATAAAATTAAGAATAAATGAAATTTATTAATTTTTTGTTGAATAAAAATATTAATAGCCTAATTAAATATTCCAATCCAAATCCCCTAGTGTTTCGAATTTTGAGGGAAAATATAGTAGTAATTCTAATTTTTTTGTAATAAATTTTGTTAATGAACATAACCTAGAATTAATAAGAAAATAATCTCTTATCATGATTTTCATAGTGCTAGAAAAGATTCATGATCACATTCTCCATCATCAAACAATAAACCATTCCATTCATGAACATACACTTGAACTATCGCATACCATCACATGGCCAAAATCCTACTAAGCATAATCATTAATCATGGTTTCCATGGAAAAATAAGAACATAAAAGCCTAATCACCTTTGGTGTCATAATATCTAATCATGCTTCAAATATCCATAAAATTCACTAAGCATGAAGAACATACATTGATTCAAAAGGAAAATACATATATCCTAGTCATATACAACAATTATCATGTCCTAACCCCAATCCCTTTATGCATATACTCAATCTCCCAATCATATTCCATCTCCCTATCAACACCTAAGGGACATGATTTCAGAATTTAATAAGAGAGATTTCAAAATGAATACTTGATTGTCGAGTACTTTGAAGAAGACAAATGAAGGTCCACACGCAATGGAGTGTGTTAAATGGTCCAACGAAACAAACGATCATGGTTGATGATTAATCAACCATTTCGGTTAGAAGAGAGAGAGAGAGAGAGAGAGAGAGAGAGAGAGAGAGAGAGATCATTAGAATGATATAATCGAATGGAAGAAGATGAAGAAGAAGGGTGTTCTTAACTTACCTTGTTGATGTTCTTGAGACGTTCAAGAAAAAGGTTAATTTCGATCCGCTTGAAAAATTTTGTTTGCGAGGTTTTGTGTTATAAATACCAGAAATGAGGTTTAGGGATTAAATGGAAGTGATTTGGAGTGTTTGAGAGTGATTGGAGGTGTTTGGAGTAGGGTTAGGCTTGAAGAAGGTTAGTGTGTGTTCTTGGTGTTCTAGGTGAAAATGGAGAGAATTTGGAAGAATGCTGCACGAATTTTGGTAGAAGGCTGGCCGAATGGTATGGAATGAATAAGGGTTTCGTTTTTCAGCTAGAAAGAGAGGGGATGATCAGAATTTTTTGAAATTTAAATGTAGGAAATAGTGGAGAGGTTTAAGGTAAGACGTTAGCTATTGTGTTTTGATCAAGAGAGGTTTCTATGTCTTTCAATGGTGCCGGCTGAACATGGAGTTTTTCCTGAAATGATTGAAGGTTAATGTTTCTCAAGGCTGGCCAAAATTCAGTCCATGAAGGCAGAGAAAATTCTGGTTAATTAGCCTAATGCAAGAGTGATTTTAATGGAGTAAAATGCTGAAATTATTTGAAGTTCAAAAGAGTTTGAATGGAGTGATCTTAGGAGTGTTTTGTGGTGCAACTATGGAGTCCCTATGCTCAAGGTAAGAGTGGGGTTTATGGTGTTCAGTCTACAGCTGAGCAAGCTCAATTTTTACAGAGGTTGGAGATGATTTTCGGCCTTAGGCTAGAAGGAAGCAAGGCTGGAAAATTCTGGTTTCAAGTTGTTCAGAATATTCGAAGATGGCAGAATTTTTGGTGCAGAATTTTGCACACTCTTAGCTCGATTTCCAGAGGTTCTTCTGGGGTGTTTGAGGGTCTTCCAAGGTTGGTTTTCCAGCCTTATTTCTGGAAAAATACAGAAGAGATTTTCTGGCTTGAAGGTGAACTAAAAACAACTTCATTTCCTTGATTGCAAGCTGCGAAATGCCTAGTTTTTTTCCTGGTTTGGTGCTGTTTTTTGCAATCCGAAATTTGCACAGTTTTTTCAGCTTCCAAGCCACATAAAATGACCATTTTCTTGGCAGCAAATGAATGGGATTATGGCCTGAATTTTTGAAGAAAGGGGCTGCAACAATTCTGGAAAATTTCCAGATTTCTTTCCACTAAAGTATGAACAACATGAAGGTAGATTTGAAGGTCCTTTCATGGTGATTGATTTTCTCTTGGAACCCTTCTTGTTTACCCTCCTATTTTCGGCCAACTACCCAACCACCATAGCTGATTTTCGAATTTCATGGTGGAGGAGTTATCCCAGAATTTTTTTTGGAATTTAAAGGAAAGGATTTAATGGTTTTGAATTATAAAGATGTTAGGACAAGCTAGAGGTAATAAATAGGACAGGAATTCCTATAGAATTCTTTTTAGGACATGAGGATAAGATTAGGACATTCTCTTCATGTCTCCCCTAAGACAACATTCCTATTTTTATGGAATGCAAGAAAACAAAAATTCAAACTTAATGAAAATAATCATGATAAAACTTAAATAATGGGATTTGAACTCATGACCTTAGAAATTAATTCACTAAGCTCTAACCACTAAACCACCCTAACTCTTGTTCTTATTTCCTCACCCTCATATTTTTCTTATCTACTCCTCAAGTTATCTCCCTATTCTGACCTCAGGCAAAATTACCATTTTACCCCTCATACTCAATAAGCATAACTAAGCATTTAAACCTATAATCCACGATTCTAAAGTACATAAAATCATTCAAAAACATATATATTCATGCAAAATAATATGATATGCATTCCTGACCCCCTTACTCTAGGGTTGGTTTTAGGTGGGGTTTCACAAGCCAAATGTAGAGTGCATGGATACGCATTTCTGTAAAGGCAATTGAGAATTGTCTTCTTTCTTATTTTAGACAAATGAATTATTTGAAAACCAATAAGCAGATTTATTCAAATTCAAAACTCTTTCTAAAACTGATTTTGATAAAGACTTTAGAAACACTTAATTGCCATTTTCAAGTGGAACTGTTTTTTGTTCATTTTTCCCCTGTGGGATACGTTACGTTGAGTACTCAATAAGGGTGGACTGCTGGGGCTAGTCTTTGAGGGGTTATGGTAAGTCTCTCAGTTGGTGGCCACCTTTGAGGGGTAAGTCCTACCCAGATAAGATGTCAGTCCAGTAGGTTGTGCCAGTCTGAGCTAGCAGTTTATTTTTTAGTCAAGTGACTGTGTATTGCTGGAATAGACACTCGGTTGTTGTTTAGGTATAGAGAATGAGGAGTATCTTGCCCAGTAGGCCGATCACCTACCTTTTTTGTCAGTCTGCACAAAGTGTCGGCATTCTGACTAGTTATGGGGCCCAACGTGTGGTAACCCATGATCATTTCTTCTGAGTGGTTGATTTTATTGATTATGTATAGTTGGAAAAGCCAAAACACCACTCTTGATTTTAACTAATGTTTATTGCATGCCAGTATTTTTCTTATAAAGATTTATACTTTGCATTCACGAACTGTTTTCACTGGACACTCAAAGCACACACGGACTTTCTTATATTTTTGTCTCATCACCATTTTTACCATAATTTCAGGTCGATCTTACTGTAGGGATGAGTAGCTAGATATTTCCTACCTTGGAAGATTTTCTGATAATTTATTTTGTGTAGTGCTTTGGGGAGATGAGAGTGGATGAAGTTCATTATGGATTTGTTTTTGGTATTCTTGGATTTATTCTTGGGTTGTAATAAAATTTAAGTTAGAGTATTATTTTTATTCCGCTATTTTATTTGTGTGGCCTAGTTATAAAGACCCATTGTCCTTTGGACGGAGCGACATCCCCTGCCAGCGGGGTGCTACAATAACACCCCACTACCTGCGTATCCGATTAAGCTCGGGGATGTAGCCCCATCCATAGGACACGGGGTTTTTATAACTAGGACTCACCAAATAAATGAAAGAAATAATTCAAAATTAAACTTATTACAACCCAAGCAATGCATGAACAATTTCCAAAAATAAATGAATGTCTGCTAAAGTCTCTCAAATGAAATACATAGGAAAAAAATAATAAGTCTTCAAAACATAGGCAATCTCTAGTCAATAACCTTCATAGAAGGACCAACTTGAAAGTATGGTATAAAAGGTGATGAGACATAAATCTCAGTAAGCCGTGTGTGCTTTGAGTGTTTCAGGTAAAATAGTTCATGTATGCATGTTGAGAAATTTTTCCAAAAGAAAGTGCTGGCAAGCCTCAAATAAATTTAAAAAAATGAAGAGTGGTGTTTTCCTTTCAAACCATACATGTATACAATAAATACAACCACTCAAAAGAGGTAGCCGTGGTACCACACTTTGTGCACCATGATAAAAGAACGTTGAGGATGCCACACTCTGTGCATACTAACACAAGGTAGGTGTACGGCCTACTGGGTGAGATACTCCTCCATCTCTACACCCAAACTTACCCATACCAGAAATACGCAGTCCACTTGACTGAACTTGCTAGCTTAGACTAGTATGACCTACAGGACTGACATCCTATCCGGGAAGGACTCACCCCTCAAAGGTGGCCACCTACAGAGAGATGTACCCTAACCCTTCAAAGACTAGTCCTAGTAGCCTACCCTTATTGAGTACTCAATGATATGTTTGTCCTAGTTGGGAAAAGAAAGATCATACATTAGTTCTCTTTGAAATAGCAATAATGGGTTCCAAAATTCTTGTCAAAGTTAGTTTTAGGAAAAGTTTAGCATTCTGTATAAAATTGCTTGTATAATTTTAAATGGTTTGCTTGACTGAAAAGAAAAGGAAAATTGTTCATAATTGCATTCACAGTACAAATACTCGTATACATTGACTTGCCAAGGTAACATTGGTCTTGAAACAGCTTTATGTAGGAACTTACCTGATCTTTTGCACTTCTTGGGTACAAAAGTCTTTCAAGTTAATTCAGGTCAACCTAACACTACCTGGGGTAAATACAAGGTATAAGACAAACATCGATACGATACTTACCTTAAATAAAAAACTCTTAGGTCAACTAGCCACAACAATATCTAACCATGACAGCAATGCCTTAAGCTTTAATACTAGTTGATAAAGTATTTTATAAAATAAAATTAGTTTGATAAGTTAAAAAAAAAATAGGTGTTATAAATAATAAATAAATAATAAGTTATAATTTCAACTATTTATTACCAAATAATAAATAATGAATAATATTGGTAATAAATAATGGGTAATAATAAATCCTAAATAATATTTAAACAATATTATTATAAATAATAATAAATTATTCTTAATTTTAATTAATAATTAATAATTAATAAATAACAAATAAAATTGATAATAAATAAATTATTATAATATAAATAATTACTATGAGTGTAGATAAAAGTTTTACTAAGGCTAACTAATAATAATATGATTTTAAAATTTATTTGATATTAATTAATTCCAATATTTTATTATTTATATTTAATAAAAAATTATTTATTAAACTAATAAAATAACAATATTTTAAATAATCTTCTATTTCGAACCTACTTAATGTTTTTCGAATTCCATAAATAAAATAAAATAATTATATTAATTATATTAATAATAATAATGATGGTAAGAATAATTCTAAAAATAATAAAGTAGTTCTAACATTAATTTTTTTGCTAGAGAAAGTCCATGTACATATTCATGCACACAAGGATTTAACAAATAACTTGTTAATCTATCCAAAAACATAGACTTGAATTAACATATACTACAACAAGGGTGATGTTCTACTAGGCATAATATTATCTTTGCCTTTATTGGAAAAAATAATATCATGAAGGCCTAATCAACCACGGTGGCATAATGTCTAACATGCATCAAAATATCCATAAAGCTTATAACCATAATGAACATATAGTGATTCTAAAGCATAATCCATAAGTCGCAACATTCATTCCAATTGTAATGTCTTAAATCCACTCTCATGCACATACATATCTTCAACCCCACTTTATTCAATCAACATATCATCATTTAAGAGTCTTGATTTTGAGAATTTAAAGAGGTGATCAAGAAAGAAATACTTGATTTGATGAAGGTTTGACGAAGTTTTCGGCTTGCGTAGTAGAGGTCCTTGAGTGCTTGATGGCTTTAATGATTTGAAAATTGTCCATGGTTGTTCATCAATATTTCACCAACAGAAAGGGAGAGAGAGAAAGAGGAACAAATCCGAGTAAGAAGAGAAGAATATATAGAAGTTGAATAAAGGAAGAAGAACAAAAGATTGTTCTTATTTTACCTTTTTAATATTCTTCGAATCTTCAACAAAAAGGGTGGTTTGATCCGTTTGAAGGTTCAACTTTATGTGTTTTGGTGTTATAAAGTATACCAAGGAAGAATATAGGTTGAATACTAATGGTTTGGAGAGTTTGGGAGTGATTGGAGATGTTTAGAAATGATTTAGGCTTGAAGATGTGTAGTGTGTGTTCTTGGTGTTCCTGAGAGAGATTGAGAGGAAAAGGAATTTCGTGTGTGTTGTGTGTTTGATGGCCTAATGGCCTAGCTTACGGGAAGCTTTCAGTTATCCAAGAATGAAAGAGATAGTTTCAGCCTTTTCAAAATTCAAATTGAGAGAAAAATGGAGAAGTTCGAGGTGTAGGATTGGGTAATAGTGTTTGCTCTTGGAAGATTTCTTGTCCTTCGATGGTGTATGGCAAAACTACCTATGATTTAACGAATGGAGAGTTTTTTCTATCTTAGGCTGGGCTGGCCGAAATTGGCTATGGAGAATTTTAATTTGGAGTTTGAACAAATTTGGATACAGTGAAGATATGAGCATTTTGAGGTATGTTAATGAAGTCCTATTGCTCAAGGTAGGTAGAGAAGCCAAGTGGTTCTGTCCATGGCTATATGAAGGCTGAAATTTGGTCAAGTTTTCTGAATAAATTTGGCCTTAGCATGAAAAGACAAAGCTGGAAAAAAAAATCTGGAACTGAAGCTTAAGAACCCTTAGCATTTGAAATGGTTTTGGTGCAAAAATTTTTGTCTTCTTTGGAATGATTTTGCAGATGGAATTTAAAGATGTTTGGAAGTCCATTAATGGTGGTTTTCCAGCCATCATCTTGAAGAAGAAAAGAGAAAGTTTCTGCTGTTTATGAGTCCTAACGGATGGCTTCAAGATCATGTTCAAAGGTTGCTAGTTTGCCGAAAAAAATTTCTGGTTTGGCATTGTTTGTGAAGCTGCGAAAATTCAAGGAATTTCAGCCTTCATCCTCACACAAGATGGTTGGCTCCTTGCAAGAATTAGGTAGGGAAGCTTGCTGCAATTTTTTGAAAACCCGCTTTGAAGGAAATCTGGAAAATTTTCGAAAGGTTTAAGCAAAACAAGAACAAGAAGAAGATGGAGTTTTGAAGAAATAGCTATGGTGATTTGATGGAACCTTCTTCCTATTATTCCTCCCCATTTTTGGCCATCTCCTATCCCATAAGAGCTGGAATTTCAAAATTCCAAGCAAAGTATTTATCCAAGAATTTTATGGATAAATAATGAATTAAAGAATTAGGAATAGTTTACATTCAAAGAGGTTAGGACAAGGCTTACAAAATTAATGGAGACAAGAATTCTTCTAGAATTCATTTTACTACAAGACCACATGGTCAAGACATTACCATTGTTTCTACCCTAAGACAACATTAATTTAAGAAAGAAGAAAATTCAAACATTGGTTAGGATAAATATGAATAAAACTTAAGTGATGGGATTTGAATTCAAGACCTTAGAGATTATTTCACAAAGCTCTAACCACTTAACCACACTAACTCTTGTTCTCATTTCCTCAACCAAATATTCTTCTTATCTAAGCCTTAAGCCATCTTCCTATTTCAAGATTTAAGCAAAATTACCTTTATACCCTTTCTACTCAACAAGCACAAATAATCATATAACCCATAAACCACAATTTTAAGGCACGCAAAATCATTTAAATGATATTTTATGCATGATGACATGATATGCATCCCATCCCTCTTATTCTAGGGTAGGTTTAGGTGGGAATTTACATCCTCCACTCCTTAGAAGAATTTCGTCTTGAAATTCAGGTGTACCTTTCTCACAAGTCGGGGTATTTCTGCTTCACCCATTCTTATAATTTTCCACGTGGCATCTTAAGTGCCATAATGCTCCCATTGTCCCTTCACCATAGCAATCTGTTTATTCTAGAGAGTCTTGATGCTTCGGTCTAAAATTTTCACGGGTTTCTTCACATAGCTCTAGTCGGGTTGCCAAACTAACGGCTTATCATTCAAAATATGCCTAGGGTTGGCATTGTTTTTCTTCAACTGAGACACATGGAATACAACGTGTATTCCCGTTAACCCATCCGACAAATCCAGTCGATACGCTACTGGTTCAATTCTTTCTGTTATTAGAAACTGTTCCAAATATCTCAAATTAAGCTTCCCACCCTTCAGATGCTTGAAAATTCCTCTACTCGGAGTCAACATTAAGAGCACACTGTTTCCGATATGAAATTCCAACTCCCTTCTCCTATTATCCGCATAACTTTTCTGTCGGCTTTGAGCCGCTTTCAACCTTTCTCTAATTAGCTTCACCTTATCTAACATTGCTTGATTGCAAATTTCTCCAGACTTACTTATGTGGATGTCTTACGACCAACTCCAGTATAGAGGTACTTCATACTTACGTCCATACAATACTTCATACGGGGCCATTCCAATTGAAGATTAGTAGATATTATTGTAATCCAATTCCGCATACAGTATACATTCAATTCTCTTATCCCTAAAATCTATTACGCAAGCCCTTAACATAACTTCTAATATCAAAATAACCATTTTTGACTAACCATCGATTTGCAAGTGTGCCGTCGTACTGAGAACCCATTGATCCTTGAAACTTGCCCCAAAATCGGGATGTAAAATTTAGGTCTAGGTCGGACACGATACTTGAACGTACTCTATGCAATCTAACTATCTGCCATACATATGTTTGAGCTAACTTCTCCATTGAATCTCTTACGTTCACGATATAAAATGCGCTAACTTGGTCAATCTGTTTACCACTACCCATCTGGTGTTCTTTTGGGTCCTTGCCATAGGGAGTCCAGTAACGAAGTCCATGGTCACCTATTCCTATTTCCACTGAAGTATCGGTAATGGTTGCAGCAATCCTGCCGACTTTTTGTGCTCCGCTTTAACTTCTTGACAGGTCAGGCACATGGAGACATTCTTTACCACGTTCTTTTTCATTTCAAACCACTAATAAGCTTTCTTCAAATCTAGATACATTTTTACTCCTTACGGATGAATAGCGTACTTGCTTTTATGCACTTCTTCTAAGATCTTATCCTTCAGCTGTTGCTCATCAGGTACACATAAACGATCTCGAAAATACATCACTCCCATCTTATCCTACTGGAAATCACTGCCTTTCCATTTAAGTTCTTTATCCTTAAAAAGTTGAAACTCCACATTGTTTTGATGAGCTTTGATGATTTCCTGCCTTAGATCCGGTATCAGTCTCAGATTGCTAATAATAATTCTCTCTTCTTGTACCCCCCCCCCCCAATCTTTCCAGCACCTCTTAGACTACTTGAACCTCTTGTACTCTTAGTATGACCATTTTGACTTTACGACTCAAGGCATCAGCAACACGTTGGCCTTTCCAGGGTGATAGTTGACAGGACAACAATATTCCTCCAGAAATTCCATCTATCTTCGCTGCCTTAAATTCAAGTCATTCTGTCTAAAAATATATTTAAGCCACTTATGGTCTGTGAACACATCATACTCGGCTCCATATAGATAATGTCGACATTTCTTCAAAGTAAATACAATGGCAACCAAATCTAAATCATGCGTTAGATAATTGACTTCATGAGGCTTTAATTTCCGAGAGGCATAGGCTATTACATCCCTATCCTGCATCAATATAGCTCCTAAACCTTCCTTAGAAGCATCAGTATACAAAGTGTAGGGCTTATCTCCCTCAGGCAAACTCAACACTAGAGCCATTAACAACCTCCGCTTTAGCTCTTGAAAACTCTTCTCGTATTTCTCACTCCAGACAAAGGGTACATCCTTTCTCAGCAATTGGGTCATAGGTGATGCTAGTGTTGAGAACCTTTTAATAAATCGCTTATAATTGCCGGCTTATCCCAAAAGGCTTCTAATCTCAATAATGTCCTCCAATCGCTTCCAATCTGAAACTGCTTCAACTTTTGTTGGGTCTACCTTGATTCCATCCTTGGTCACCACATGGCCAAGGAACCACACATTGTCCAACCAAAACTCGCACTCACTAAATTTGGCATAAAACATGTACTTTCTTAACTTTTCCAATACTAGCTTTAGATGCTCTGCATGATCCTCTGGACTCTTAGAGTATATGAGTATATCATCGATGAATACCACCACAAACTTATCCATGTATGGTTGGAAAACTAGATGTATCAAATCCATGAACACCGCCGGTGTATTAGTCTTCCCAAAAGGCATCACTACGAACTTGTAGTGACCATATCTTTTGTTGAAGGCCATCTTGGGAATATCCTTCTCCTTTATCCATACTTGGTAATATTCCTACCTTAAATCCAGTTTGGAATAACAACTTGAGCCTTGCAACTGGTCGAACAACTCATCAATTAACGGTAGGGGATATTTATTATTGATGGTGAGATTGTTCAACCCCCGATAGTCAATACACAACCTCAAAGTCCCACATTTCTTCTTCACAAATAGCACTGGAGCTATCTAAGGTGATGCACTAGGTATTATGTAACCTTGCTTCACCAATTCCTCTAGCTGCTCCTTTAGTTCCTTCAATATCGCTAGTGCCATCTATTATGGGATTTGGAATATAAGTTCCACTCCTGGAATTAGATCTATCGTGAACTCAACTTCTCGGTTGGGAGGAAGAGAAGTAAGTTCTGCAAGAAACACGTTAGGAAAATCTTTTACCACATCAGTATTTTCTAGGGTGCACTGATCATTTGGCATACTTATCACGTAAATCAAATATCCTTGATATCCTTGCTTCAACAATTTTTGAGCTTTTGCTCCTACTATAAAAAATTTCAACTCTTTTACTCGCTTGCCATTGAATTCCAGCACATCATATCCAGCTATAATGAACTGGACAGACTTATTCTTACAGTCTACTTTAACTCCATACTTAGCTAGCCAATCCATGCCTAGAATTAGGTTGTAGTCATCAATAGCTAAGACTACCAAATCTCCCTCCAAGCTCTCTTTCCCTACTTTAATCTTACAATTTTGTACATACCGATCTGCTTACACCATATTTCCTAAGGGCGTACTATCCAACATGGTAAAGCGCAGTTGTACTCCATCCCAATCCAAATGATATGCAAAATTGTTGTTTAAATAAGAATGTGTAGATCTAAGGTCTATCAATGCATTAATCAAACGACCTTGGATAGAAAACGTACATTCCATCATCGCTACATTTGCTCCAACTTCCTCCCGGTTAAGAGCAAAAACCTTCACTTTCAGTTGTGACTTCCGCGTTCCACTGCTAGAGGCTCTCGCAGTAATGGTTCGCTTGGTGCCCGCGGTCTAGGCCGGGTTCCCTTGCCTGGTTCACATAAGTTTCGGGTAGGCGTTTCATAGATGTGTCATATCTCCGCAATTGTAGCATTTCCAATTAACTCCCTTATACCAACAATTCTTCTCTACATAACCCTTCTTCCTGTAGTGTCGACACGATGGGAGGCTCTGTGCAGGACCTGCTGGTGCCGTTCATGCTTGCTTTTCTCAATTAGGCCATTGTTGTAAGGCAGGTCACTTATTGGTTTGCTACTTCTGGAAGGGTCTTGGTGGTTGCCGTGGTGGCAAGAACGGTCTCGATAACATCCTACTTCTATCCTTGTACTCAGTCCGAGTCACCACGTCTACCGCCCCTGAATAAGTCGTTGGTGGAGAAGGTGCCAAAGCCCTCCTCAACTCCTGCCTCAATCCCTTAACAAATTGCCTAGTTTAGTTCTGCTCGGTATCTACCAGCCTCTTGTAGTACTTTGACAAATGGGTAAAACAAGCAGCATACTGAGCCACATTTATGCTCTCTTACTTTAGATTTTTGAACTTGTCCTCCCGTTTTTCCACTATCCATTGAGGGATATATTCTGCTCTAAATGCCTCCACAAAATTGGCCTATGTCCAGTCTTGATCTAGTATTTCCCAATCCTCTAGGACTCACTGCCACCATGCCTGAGTTAGGCCTCTCAGCCTAAATATAGCAAATTTTACCATTCACTTCTCGGTGTATTGGAGTGTGTCAAAGATGTCCTCCATCTACTCCACCCACAACTCCGCTTTCTGGTCTTACTCGACTTCTCTCAAGAAGGTGGGAGGTTGGAACTTCAGAAAGCTCTCCAAAGCTTCATCTTCCCCCTTTGGATTCCTTCATTTAGATATGGTTTGCAGAATCTCCGCCATCTTATAGAATGCTTGCCTTATGGCCACACTAGCAGGCTCTTCATACCCCACTTTATGCTTAGGTACATTCTCATTCCCCTGCTTTGATGATGATAGTTGTGTTGCAACAAACTCCGGAGTCACAGGTTATGGCTTAGGAACCCTTATGTTGGAGGCTGCTGCATGACGCTTTGGTGCCATTCTAAACCATGTCCCCAAATAATAAATTTATGCATCAAAGTTTAGAATATTTAAATCGAGCATGCATTCACATTTAGACTTTTAAGTAAAAGCAAATTAGATGCAATATTTACATAAATAATTGCATTTTTCAATATTAGAGTACACTAAGGTACTCATATTTATGCATAGTTCGAAATAAAACATTAAACATAAATGAACCCCTAGCATAGGAGTTTATTGAAAGTAATAAATAATAATATCCTAATCATGAAAAAACTTCGCCCCTAATCCTCATCAGAATCCTTAATGTCAGCATCATACAACTATCCTCTAGTATTCTTAGAAAAGTCTATCCCTGCACCATTCACAAACCCATTGTCCATTACTTCCTTCCTGGGTCTCCTAGAACTCTCCCCAGTTTCAACATGGTTAGGTAGGGGTACAAAAGATGGTCTACGTGGAGATTCATAGTCTATCTCCCCCGGGTCATCACTATTAGTAGTCAAGTCAAGCACGGGACTAGCTGGGTTTAGGACACATTACATATCAATATCCTTATCATCACTCTCAGTAACTAAGTCTATTACATAAATAGGAGGTGGCTCTGGCTCCTAACAAGCACTGGTTTTTTGCTATTCCACGACGTCCAGAAATAGTTAGCGCCGCCTCTGGCTTCTACCCGGCACCGGTTTTGTCCTGTTTTGCAACCTTCTAGCAATTAATAAATTTTTTAAAATAGAATTTTGGAAGGAAAAAATCTCATTTGATAAGAGGCGGTAAAATAAAATTTTCTTTCAAGGGGCGCTGCCCCCTTGACCCCCACCCGCTGACCGGTCAGCGGGATCACCACTATTGCTACCAGAGACGGGACCCAAAAGATTTTTCTCAAAATTAGTTTTGAGATAAACAAATTTATTTTTCAAAATAGTGATTTTGAAAATTTTAAAATTAATGTATTTTTCTAAAATATTAATTTTGGAATTTATTTTATTTTTCAAAATAGTGATTTTGGAATAATAAAAATTATATGTTTATTTTGTTTAAGCATAATTAATTGCATGGTGGATGGTTATGGACTAAAACCAATTATATCTGTTCATGCGTTTTACAGTTTTGGTTTTTTATGAAATAAGGCATGCGTGTCTTGTCTTCTCTAGAATTCTTGTGTAATATCTTCTCATCTAACTCCCCTCGAATGTAACTCGAGGTTTTCTCTCTTTAAGAAATTGTGTAATTAGTTTACATAGGTTAGATAGGAGTAAAATTATTGCATTTCGGAGATGGTAACCAAAACAAGGCGAGAAGGTAAGACATTCTACTTAAATCATGCACTAACACATGAGGTTAACTATATTAATTTCTTTTATGGCTCAAAGATATTAATTTAGGGTAAAGTCCATAACCATACCAGGTAATTGCTTTATTACCATGATTATCAATTATGTGATTTATTGATTTTTAAGCATGTCATTTATTGAAATCACTAAAAGGAACAAATTCCTCAATTAATATTAAATCTAATTCCTTCCGTTAATATAGTAATAACGAGAATCATTTTTTTAGACTAATTTGTTGGGCAAACTCAAGCATAAAAAAATTTAGAGGAAAAGTTGGAGTAGCCAAAATGGCTTTAAGATTAAAAGCTGTTAATCACAAAAAGATCCGATAATTACGTATGATATAACTGGTATTGGATACCTACTAATGAACTCAAGAGAGGCTTGTTGGGCAAACCCAAGGTTATTCTTGAGGAATTTGGATACAGGTCGACTAGGAAAGCTTCCAACGGGCTTTCCCGAATCAGTAGTGGGGGCTATTGGTTTAAGTAAAATAGTAGAGTAAAAATGCGTTTAATTAAAGTCCTAATTATTTGTATTTCATGTGCATATATAGTAGCTAATCCTAACTATCTTTACATCTAGGTCACTTGCATCATGTCTACAAACCTAAACCTACGTAGCATCTTGGAGTCCAATAAGTTAACCGAATCAAACTACCTTGACTGGTATAGAAATTTAAGAATCATTCCCAAATCGAAAAAGTTACTCTACGTGCTAGATGCTCCTATTCTGCCACCACCAGCTCAAGATGCTCATGCTGATGAGCATGCTGTCCACAAAAAGCATAAGGAGGATAGTGATATAGTATCATGTATTATGCTAGCATCCATGACACCCAAGCTGCAAAAACAACACGAGCATATGGAAGCTTAATCGATTATACTACATCTTCGAGAGCTGTTTGATGCCCAAGCCAGAATTAAGAGATTTGAGATGCCGGATGTGAATCTCATTTGTGCAATAACTTGTAGGGACTAAAGGGTAGTAGAAGGTTAGAGAAAGGTGACGTGGACCTACGTACTGCAAATGGGGTAAAGATTACTTCACTTGCTATGGGGACATAAGAGCTGAACCTGCCTTCGGGATTAGTTCTGGAATTACAAAACTGTTATTTCATACCAATTTTAATGAAAAAAATTTTCTTAGTTGCATGTTTAGACTTAAATCGATTTAATTTGATATTTAATAATAAATGTTATTATTTTCATTGAATGATATTCATTATGGTTCAACAACTCTGGTTAATGGTTTATATATTCTAGACTTGGATAATTCAATTATCAATATAAACAATAAGAAACCTAAAATAGATAACTCTAACACCTCTTACTTATGGCATTGTTGTTAGGGCCATGTAAACAAAAATCGTGTTTCTAAGTTACACAAGCTTAGTGACTTAGGGTCATTTGATTATTAATCATATTGCACATGAGAATCTTGTTTACTAGGTAAAATGACTAAAACTCCTTTTTCAGGAAAAGGAGAACGGGCCAAAGAGTGATTAAAACTCATACATTTTGATGTATGTAGCCCAATGTCAATACAAGTAACAGGAGGTTATAACTATTTCATAACCTTTATCGATGATTTCTTACGATACGGTTTTTTGTATTTAATGAAATATAAATTTGAGGCCTTTGATAAGTTCAAAGACTTTAAGAATGAAATAGAGAAACAATTTGGTAAAAGTATTATGACTCTAAGATCTGATCGAGATGGAGAATACTTGAGCTAAGAGTTTCTGAGTTATATTAGAGATAATATGATATTATCTCAATGGACTCCACTACATACACCTCAATATAACGGTGTATCTGAAAGAAGGAATTGAACCCTTCTAGACATGGTATAAACCATAATGGCTTCTACAGACCTACCAAAATCGTTTTGGAGGTATGTACAAGAGACTTCTGTTTATATACTAAATAGAATTCTGACAAAATCGGTTGATTCTACCATATTCAAAATGTTCTTTGGTAAGAAACCAAAGTTATCTCACTTGTGAGTATGGGGTTGTCCTGGCTTTGTCAAAAAGCTACAGTCAGACAAACTTGATAGTAAGACTGACAAGTGTTTGTTTGTGAGATATCCAAAAGCATCTTTCAGATATTACTTATACCTATCCTCTGAAAATAGAGTGTTTGTTTTGAAGCATGTTGTTTTCTTAGAGAAGGAGCACATGCTCAAAGGGGATAGGGGGAGTAAAATTGAACTTAGTGAAGTTCAAAAAGATCAGAAAAACAAGGATCAACCCTCTGATCCCACATTTATTGAGAGAATAGATGAACTTTCTACTACACAAGAACCTCGTAGGTCTAGTAGGATATGTGTGGCACCTGAGAGATATGGATTTCTCATTAGTGACCACAATGACGTATTACTCATAGATAAAGATGAGCCTACTACCTACAAAGATATTCTAAATAGTTTAGAATCTAGCAAATGGCTTGAGGCCATGGAATCAGAGATAGATTCCATGTACAATAACCAAATATGGACTTTGGTTGATCCACCCAAAGGAATTAAATCTATTGGGTGCAAATGGGTTTTTAAGAAGAAAATGGACATGGATGGTAATGTAGTTACCTACAAAGTACGTCTAGTGGTGAAGGATTATCATCAACAACATAGTATTGACTATGACAAAACCTTCTCGCCAGTAGCCATGTTAAAATCCAACAGGATACTCCTAGCCATTGCTGCTTGTTATGATTATGAGATTTGGAAAATGGATGTGAAAACAACTTTCCTAAACGAAAATCTGACTGAGGAAGTGTATATGACACAACCTGAGGGTTTCACATCCAATGATAGCACAAATGTGTGTAAGCTACAAAGGTCTATTCATGGACTTAAGCAAACTTCTAAAATTTGGAACATCCATTTTGATGAAATAATCAAAGATTTTAGTTTCACTCAAAACATAGATGAGCCTTATATATACAAGAAGGTCAGTGGAAGTGCAATCGTTTTCTTATTACTTCATGTAGACGACATATTACTAATAGAGAACGATATATCTGTCTTGCAAAAGGTTAAAGTTTAGTTGTTCTAACAATTCTCCATGAAAGACCTTGGTGAAGAAACCTATATTCTTGGAATAAGGATCTATAGAGATAGATCTAAAAGGTTGCTAGGTCTTTCACAGTCTACATGCATAGATAAAGTGCTAAAGAAGTTTAGCATGGATCAATCCAAAAAGGGATTCTTACCCATGTCACATGGTGTAAGCCTTTCAAAGTCGATGTCTCCTAAGACTCAAGTTGAAAGGGATCACATGGGTAAGATTCCATATGCTTTAGCAGTTGGATCTATCATGTACGCTATGATATATGCAAGGCCCAATGTATTTTGTGCTCTCAGTTTGATGAGCAGATACCAATTTGACCTTGGTGAGGGTCATTGGGCAGCTGTAAAGAACATATTTAAGTACTTAAGAAAGACTAAGGATGTGTTCTTAATATATGAAGAAGGTGCTTTGAAAAAAAATGGGTATACTGATGCTAGTTTTCAATCTTACAAAGATGATTTCAAATCTCAATCTTGCTATGTGTTTACATAGTGTGGAGTGACAATAAGTTGGAAGAGTTCCAAATAAGTGACTATTGCCGACTCTACGATAGGAGTTGAGTACATAGCCGCTTCTGAAGCAACTAAGGAGGTCGTTTGGATCAAGAAGTTCGTGACAGAACTGGGTGTGGTTCCTAGTGTTGTTGGTCTAATATCTTTGTATTGTGACAACAACGTGCCATTGCACAAGTAAAGGAGCCACAGTCACACCAACGATCCAAACACGTACTGTGACGCTATCATTTGATCTGGGAGATCATAGATAGGAATGATGTAAAGATAGAGAGAGTTTCCATGGATGAGAACATAGCTGACCCTCTTACAAAAGCACTATCTCAAAAGAAACATGATAGGCATGATGAGTCATTCGATATTAGATATATGAATGATTGTCACTAGTGTAAATGGGAGTTTGTTAGTGTTATGCCCTAGAGGCAACCACTTGTACGTTATATATGACACATTTTTTTTTTAATGAAAGGTGTTATTTATCTTACAGTTTCTTTTGTTTACTTTTGTGTAAAATAACTGTTAGATAAAGTCACTAGTACAACACTCTGTTAAGGAAATCTTAATAGAGATCATGATATGAGATTCCTACTACACTGTATAGTGTTAGTACTTAAATAGTCCCTAGTCGTAATATTAATGAGATAGGACATCATTAATGCGTTAACACAAGCATGTGTCAGACTACCTGATTTGATCAGGCAGTGTTTCTCATATCAGTGAGTATTGAGATACTTAAAGTTAACACGTAAATACTTGTTATAAGAACAAGTACATTGGATGACCTAGCTATAAGATAATCACATGGATAACTATTTAGTGCCAGTAATATAATCTCAACATAGCAAATGTGCAAGTGTGCTTTAATTTTCCATGAAATGACATGTTTGATACCGTTTTGGAAATGCTTAAATGTGTTTACGGAATACATGAGCAAGACTTATGTTTATGCTATTTCAACTTGAATGAATTTCATAATTGGTTCGAAAACATTATTGGATGATTAAAACCCAAATTATGTGAATTTAGTCATTTTGGATTAAATATTTGAGATTTCCGAAAAATGATAAAATTTAAAATCGGGTATTTGGAGAATGATCCAGATATCCTTATGGGAATGTTTTATGAAATTTTTGGAACTCGGGTATTCGGTAAATGACCGAATTTTTCTTATTGGAACTTTTGTGAACATTTTTCAAATTGGGTAAGGGTAAAATGACTTGGATACCCTCAAAAAGTTTTTTGGAATCTGGCATGGGTGAAATGACCCGAATACCCTTGGAAAATGATTTTTGTGATCAAGTACGGCCCCAGACAATAAAAAATGTTTGATTTGAAAATCCTGTTGGATCAGATAACCCTCTGGCCTGATTAGTCAGATAGGGTTGGTATTGTTGCGTCGAGTACTCAGCAAGGGCTTTGACCTTTGTACTAACCCTCGTTAGAGATAGATGAACCCAAATAACCCGGCCCAGTTATTGTGCTTATCTTACTCCGAACGGGGTGGCAGGACAATGGAATTAGCCGTCCCTAGCTAGCCGTTGTGAGCCCGGCAATTGCCTAGTGATTGTGATGGTAGGTTGTTCACATGATACCGAGCGGGGACACTCGGTGTGTTCAATCCCTTGCCACCTCGATGGTGATTGACGTCAGGATTGGGACCCCTGGCTTATGATGGTAAGTAAAAGATCCCTAAGTGCACAGTGAGGTACGTATGTACGCTGCTCACCCTTCCGGCATATCACGGGTGACGTGCTGTAAGGCGCAGTCATTGACACAAGTGACCGTGTGGCCGAAGGCGAGGTTCCTCAAACTTTGCACGCGGGTCGCACTTCCAAGTGGGGAAGAATCCGCATTTATTAAATTGGGGGCCATTTGTTTGGAAATCATTGTTTTTCAAAAGTATATGATAAATTGATCTTAAAATTATCAATTACTGATATTTCCCTGTCATAGAACTTATTTTAATAAAGAAATTTAAATAAATGCCTTTCTCTTCTGCACATAACACTAGCACACACGGGACTCACTGAGTATACCACTCACACATATGTGTTTTTTTTTTTTAGGGATTG